>JAQZBX010055636.1:0-18373 GCA_029593785.1 Cabassous unicinctus | reverse complement strand
GCCTCAGTTGAGCAGCAACTCCTACTCTACAGCTCATTGGACTCACCCAGGACACCTGGGGGGGAGATGATTATGGACAACAGCCATCCCAGGGAAGGGAGAGAGTCTGCAGCTGCAGGCAGGATAGTCCCCTCCATCTTTCCCATGGGATATATGCCCCCTCTCAATTGGAGGTGGAATGGACATCACCATCCAAGACTCCTCAGGATGAGAGGAAGAGCTATGGACTAGAGTGGACTTACTGGTATTTTACTGTTAACATGTTGTGATTCAAGCAATGGAAGAAATGACAACACTGATGTGGAGCCAGTGGCCACTGGAGGCTCTGGGGGCAAGGAGAGGGAAAAGCAGGTATAATACGGGGATTTTTTGGGACTTGGGAACTGTCCTGAGTGACATTGCAATGACAGATATAAGCCATTTTATATCATCATATAACATGCAAAACTGTGTGGGAGAAAGTGTGGTCTACAATGTGAACTATGGTCCATGCTTAATGGCAAGGCCCCAGGATGGGTTTATCAATTGCAATGAATTTGCCACACTAACGAAGGATGTTTATGTGGGAGGGTGTAGGAGGTGTGGGGAGTGGGGCATATGGGAATCCCCATATTTTGTGTGTAACATATATGTAATCAAGGTATCTTTAAAAAAAATATTATGTGTATATATATATATATAAAGTTGAGTTGAGTGTTATACATGTTGACTTTAAAGTGTCAGTGGTAATCCAGGTGACAGTGTCCATCAGGCAGCTGAAACTCAAAAAGAGTGAATTAGTGGTATAGACTACAGGTATAAAAGAAACAGTTGATTCATTGTGAATGTATGGGGTAAGTGTATAATGAGAAATGTAAATGTATAATGAGAAGAGGAAATTCACAAAATTTTAGGTTACATCACCTTTAACCAGTGATTAAAAGGAATGTTTGGAGAGATACAAGGAGAATATATGTGATATTCATAACTGAAGCCAAGGAATAAGAGTTTCTAGAAGAAGGGAGTATTTGGTGAAGTCAAATGTGGCAAAGAAGTTAAAACAAGTGAGGACATAAAAAGTATAGAGTGGACTTATTGACTGAGAAGTAGGGGTAAAAGTCATATTGCAATGAGTAGAACAAGAATGCAAGGTGAAAAAATGGACATGGGTCTGAATTACAATTTAAGGAATGTGTCTAAGACTAGTTTTAAAGAAGAGACATCCCTTTCTTGGAGATGAGAAGAAAGTGATGATAACATCAGATATAGCTAAATGTGGGCAAAGGGTATGGGAATCATGAATAAGGCAGAGGGCTTGGGGGGTGTAGTTGCTACCTGATACCTCCACTTGAATGGATTAATGGCACCTCACACTCAACATAATGAAAATCTAATTAATGATCTCCCTATTCTAAACCTTATTCTGCCAGCTCTCACCTCTTTTTTGAGCTTTTTATTTTTGGATTGAACTATGATCTTTATGTGGGTACCTCAAGCACAGCCTGAAACCTAGAATATTTCCTTGTCAAATCCCTCTCTCTCATTTCTCAATCGTTAGTGTCTCTTATTTTGCTGTGTAAATATCTCCCCAATCTGTTCATTGTGATATGTCTCTACTGCCACCACTCCAGCCCAAGCTACTGTCATCGCTTAACTATTCAGTGCAGTAGCCTAACATGTAAGCTACTTACAAGCTGAGACATTGTCTTTCTAAACTACTCTATTCCCAGTCTGGAAAAGGGACTGGTACAGACTAAGAAGTGAATACATATTCATAACAAGACTGAAAGAATAGCTTCCTAACTCTTTTTCTGTATTACTGGTCTTCCATATGACTTTAGTCATTATTTACTTTTTCTAAAACCTTGATTAAAAAGTCACCCAGGGGTATGGTAAAACTTTGAAGGGCGGAAAGAAAACCCTGGGATACTAGTTCTAAAGTTCTCAATTAATAAGTGGCAATAGTCAGGAAAACGTTGAGAGGGGAATGTAGAAGATATATTGATGTTAGTCAATGATAAAAGAAAGATCAAAATGCTAGTAAATTATTGAGCAAAGGAAAAAAGCCTAATTGAAATTAAAAATAATTAAGGAACAAAATGATTTTAATATTTTTAACAATAGTAATTCTTGATTTTTCTTTGAGTTTATTAGATCAGGTATTAGGCTAGACACTTTCCAATAAGTAGTCAACATTTCCTAACCAACCTAGGAGATAAGTATTAGTATTAGTTTCTTCATGAGGACATGGGGATAATGAGTTTCAAGGAAAGAAATGAACTTCCCTAAGTCACACAGCAAATTAGTGGTCTAGACAGATGTGAGTTTAAATCTCAAAGCTCACAGTAATATAGTTTTGTTGACAAACGCCACAAAGCCAACTTTATTCTCAGGGTCCATCTTAAATTTCTTTGAATTCAAAGCCAAGTTTTTTACTACTTTATGCTCTGTCCCTGTGAACTTTCCCAAATAACAGAGTATTGTTTATATAGTGCCACTTCACCACAAACAGAAGTTTTTAGCTCTGAGAAGTAGAACAATTTGTTTGTAGGAAATAATAAAGGTTATACAAGTTTCTTTTCATTAAAATATTTTCAACATGCAATGTGTGTTCTTTTAAAATATGAAATTTTATATGTGTTGGTAAGGCATATATCAACAGAGAACATGTAAAATAGCAAAAAAAAAAAAAAAAATCCACCAGTTCCCTCATCACCATCGTCTCTTCTTATACACAAAGGCTATAATGTGACACAATATTTTCCTTGGGAAAAAGTGTTCAAAGTGAGAAAAATTATCATAAAAGGTTCATAGGTATTGGGAATTATTTTATCCACTTTAGTAAACAATGGATATGTGTGCATGAAACAGAAAAGACACACATTTGTAAATCAGAGTCCAATCTTCAAATATATTAATGAAGGCAAATATAGTTAGATGAGTCTATTTAAGCACAAGTATCTCCTTATTCTCATATTAAGCATAAAGTGTACTTAAATTCACAGCGACTGACTTTTGAATCTAATCTGCCAGGCACCTTTCAATCCGCCTTCTTTATCACAGGAAGAACAGAATAATAGAACAGATTCCCAGTGTGGTGCTGAAGTTAATAAAAAAAAAAGTCATAAATAGATGACATAAGGGAAAATAAGACTGGGAGGAACTAGCACAGTAATAAAACCTATCTCTTTCTCATTAAAAAGGAAGTAACCTGAATTATTTTTAAGATTAAAATTCTCATTGCAAATGCATTTTTTCATTACCAAATAAGGTCCTGCAATTTCATCTTGTAAATTGGACTGAAAGATTGCATGAGAGCTAACAGAGAGAAACTGCTGCAATCATCACCGCTCTCCCTCTCAGCAGGATGCTGGTGCTATTAAGTGTGAATTTCCTTTTCCCTTCTCAGTTCTATAGGTGTTTTCCCAGCTGATGGAATTAATGGAGGAGAATTGTGAAGGATGTGACACTAATAATCCAGGGAACCACACACAAAAAAGAATCACAGTATTCTTTGCTACTCAGGGCCATTTTTGCTCACAACTTCTTAAATTACATCCATTGTATGATTTACAAGCACCTCTCTTTTATCTAGAGAGTCATCTGGATCAAAACAGTAATATAGCTTGGTTGACAAAATGCCACAAAGCCGACTTTATTCTCAGGGTCCGTCTTGAATTTCTGCTTAGTCACAGGCAGACCACAAATGAGCCTGATGAAAAGCTCAGAACAATCTTTAATACTGGGCTGGCTGTCTTGGCCATGTTAGTTTTTCAAGGGTGTTCACTAGTATTTCGATGGTGCATCAGGATCATGTAACTTCCACCAACAATCTCATGGGAACATTTAGTAGGAAGAAATCAATGTTCCCTACACACAGTTAGAAGATCAAAAGAGTCCTTCTGGATTTTGAATATTTGGCAAATTCCAAAAATTAGAGAGAGAAATTGATGGTTTCAAGGCAACTGAATACAATAAAATTTTATTCCTCTTCAACTTTATATAATCAAACACTTTTTTGTGTGAAATCCAGAAAGCTGCTTCAATTTTAGTTCCCTTGAAAGGCCAGGAACTTATAACAAAGTTCCCCTCAGCTAAGATCAAGGGAGGAAGAAAATTGAAGGAGCTATTTTTCCTAAGTGACATTATTTGTTTCCAATTAATAGACACAGGGCTATGAAAAGGGTCATGTGGTTTAAGAAGGCCACACAATGGAGATTTGCTGAAATAAGTGCCCATGTCGGAGGCTTCATCAACCTGTCAGATCTTTCCCCCTGCGTGACCACTTTTATAGTATGCTTTAAGAGACCACTGTGTAACCTTCACAGGCCAAACATCTACCCAGCAGCACATGATTAAACTCTCAAACATATATAAAAAGAGCCCTGCTGGATATTCTCCTTTCAACCAGCCAGTATTTCAGGCTTCACAATGTAATGTTTTTTATAACAGCTTGCATTATGAGAGAAAGGCTGTATAACTGGAGGACTAAGCAGCAGTAGTTGAAGAAAGTGGATGTTGCAAACTGTATTACTTCCTGGAACTATTAAAGGCATTTTAGTAATTCAAAACTCAGTAATGTTTGTTGCAAATTCACATGCATCCTAAATTACCTACCTTGATAAAAAATTATATGATTTATTCTAGCCCCCAAAATGATATTGTTGAGTATTATTTCTTGTATGATTTATGTGGATGAAAGAGGTTGATACATAGCTTATTATTATTAAGTACTGGTAATATATGTAGTGATGACATAGCATTGAATTGGAATGTAAGCTATCATAGAGTGGTTAATTATCCCAGCTTTATTATTTTTACTAGCTGCATGACCTTGGGTGAGGTATTTCACCTCCCTAAACCTCAGGTTCTTCATCTGTGAAGTGATAATAATAATAGTATTTTTATTTTTCCTGGGTACAGGATGTTGCAAGAAGCAAACCTTGTAAAGTATTTCATGTAAAACCTGACAAGTTGTTAGTGCTCAACAATTGCTTCTGTTATTTCTGGTAGCTTCATTCTTATTACCACTGTTCTTTGGATGTAAATTTGATATTAAGAAAAATAGGTTCTTTGATGGGGTTTCTCTTCATTAGTGAGGGAATCATTCAAAATCTTGAAAAACAAATTGACATCAAGTTTTGCTGAGTATGAGATGTTATTTATCAGACACAGAGTTAAAATAAATGAATAGTCACTTACACAGATTAAATCTGTCAGCTGGCATTCTTAAATTTAGGGAATAGCAATAGGTAATGACCTGTACCTGTACCTATAGCACTGAGTTTGAGACAGCTTAAATGCATTTTCTCTCCTCTGTCTTAAAAGAGCACATATTCAATTGTTTACATTAACAACCAATATGCTTTTTGTGCTTTTTCATTGCCCATCAGGACAATCCTTTCTGATCATTCCCTCTACTACTGATGAATGCAGACTTCAAGAGATACTTATTATGATGGGCATTAGGCCACGTCCTGGCACACAATCATGAAAAAAACTTTATTCCAATCTAGGAGCTTACTCTGGTGAAGTAGCTAAACAGATAAGCAAATACAATTGAATGTGAGGAACACAACAATACAAGTGTGTGTTGCCTGGGTGCCACTGGCACACAGTCTTGGAAGGGAAGAGATGAGTGATCAAGGACGGCTTTTTAGAAGAGCTAATATTCAAGCTGATTCCTAAATGAGAAATGGTAGCAAACAAGGAAAAGAGGAAGGGGATAGGGGATTTTCGAAAAACGGAGTATTAGTATTGTATGAAATCCATGTTGTGCTTGGGGAACCACAGTATTTATTTTTAACATTAATGGAGAACACATTAAGGGGATGGTGAGAGAGTAAGCTTCAAGTAAGCTTGGCGACATCACTAAATGCTGTTCTAGCTTTGCAAGGAAATTTAGTTTTACCCACTTTGAGCAGGGTAGTTTCATGATTTCTTACAGTGAGGGTGAGAAGGAATTTCAGGGTGATGGCATGGAGACTAGTTCTTCAAAGCCATAGAAGAAGAGTTGGAGTAAGCTGCTGTAGATTCTGTGGATTCTAAGGTTATCAAGGGTTGTATCTTCAACATGTAAATTTAATTATATGTGAGAGGGAAATTGAAAATTGATGCTTGAGGTAAACTTTATAATCACAATTGCGTGTTATCTACATATGTTTATACATCAATTTTTTTGACCCAAGGGTGTTATTTTTTTAAATATTTGTAATCATATTAGAAATACGAGTAATAAAAAGTAACTCTCTTGCTGGGTTTTTGTTTGAGCACAATTTTTCACCAATTAACAAATGATGCATCTGCTATTGCTTTTGCAAATCCACGTAAAACTGAAATGGCAGAGATGTTCCCTAATTGCTATGCATGTGTATATATTAGCTCACTTTTGCTACCCTAACAATCCCTCAAGGCAGTTATTAACTATTTTTCTTAAATAGCATACACAGCTTTTTTGCAGGAATTCATGGTAGTAGATGGCACCACTCTATACTGGAAAGAACCTGGGATTATAGAAAAACATCTTAATCTGAAGGCAAGTAGGACTGATTATGAGTCAATGAAGCACACAGGCCTGCAATATTTTAAAAATTAAAAGTTTGCATTTCTTAGGAAATTTTGCCAAAATGCCCAAATAAAGGAGATAAGCTTTTTCTTTTCTTTTCTTCTCTTTTTTTAACTTCTGGCATGCAAGTGTCATTTTAAAGACAATAAAGAAATCCATAAAATTTGTTCTGGGCTCTGAAAATGGTGGCTCTGATGGTTGACAGAAAATTTAGGTATAGGCATGACTATCTTCAGAAAGGTCCTATATGTATATAAAATATATGTATATGTGCTTGAGAAAGCTATGCGATTGTAATATATTTTGGTAAGTTTAATTTAGAAAGGATTTAAATGAGAAGACAAAAATAGCAGTGGCTCTTAGGCACTGTGGAAAACCTTGGGAAGTTTTTCTGTCTTCAAATTGGAGAAAAAGAACTAGTGAAAGGGAAAAACTTGTAACCTCTAAAAAACAGAAGGGAACCAAATGTGCTACTTAAGCCAAGATGTTACCTGGGGCTTACCTAACTTAAAACTGAAAATGTGATTAAAAAACAAAGCAAGATTTTCATCATGTGCTTACCTTTCATTTGTGCTGAAGCTCCTTTTTGTTTAAATGTGTGCAAATCTTGATGGATTTTCAGGACAAAGAAACTTAAAAATACCTGGGAAATTAATATCAGCAGCACAAAAAAGCATGACAGAAGCATTGGGTTTGATTACATGGTGAAAACTTCCTAGTTTTGTGACTTCTTGAGAGGAGTTTCCTGCCAAAAGATAGACAATAAGTTGTTTTAATTAAGATGTATTGTATTCTTACAGTTAGTGAGAAGAGAGCTATATTTTTTTCCTTAGAAATTGGTGAACTTGCAAAAAATATGAGATATGTAACAAAAACTTGGGCAATGTAATGCATGGATTTCTTTTCTATAATAAAGCTATGATTTGAAGTGGTAATACACACTTGAGATGGTATAATGTTTTTGTTTTTACATATTTGCTACACAAATTAGAAGAGAAATCAGTATTTTAAATTAATATGTCTAAAATTACATCTTTCAATGGTGAAAAATGATGATATACAGCTCCACTCCTTTACACACAGAGAGAAATGCATGGCTACTGCTCTAACCATTAACACATTAAATGTAAGACTGACATTGGAATATAAAGTCCAAGAGTTCCTTCTTCCTTCCCCCTTCCCTCCTCTTTTCCTTTATTATTCTCCTTCCTTCTCTCCTTTAGAAAAAAAAACATCTTGGTGGGTTATGTTTCTTCTTTGAATTTTATATTTTGAACACTATCCTAAGCAATTTTAATTTTTTCCTCTAGTTAATGGCATCATTGAATGCTACTGAATAGGGAAGAGTACTGTCGGTGAAGTGGATGGGTTGAAGGAATTATGGTCTGAAGGACAGGATTGGAGGCTATGACAATAGGCCAGGCATAAGAGATTGGGGTTTGGATTAGGATGGCAGCAGTGGAAAGAGAATCAAGGGATAATTTTGAAATGGAGGATTCAAAGAGACTTGCCAATTGACTGGGCAGTGAAAACTATAGCCGTAGAAAAAGATTCAGATGTCTCCTATAATGAGGAATAAATCATGGGAATATATATATAGTATAAAATAAACAGAATAAAATAGATTTTAATATCAATTTTATTTAAATGAATTAATACACCATACAATCCACCTAAAGTGTACAATCAATGGCATTTGATATAATCACAGAGTTGTGCATTGATCACTGCAATCAATATTACAGTACTTTCATTATTCCAAAAAGAAAACCCCCTAGCCCTTAGTAGTCACCTCACAGTCCTTTTATCCTTCCCCTGCGATATATAACTGCTAATCTATTTCTAACTTCATAAATATATTTATATTTACATTTTGTATAGATGGTGTCTAACAATATGTCATACCTTGTGTCTAGATTCTTTCACTTAGCATAATTCCTTTTTCACTATTGATGGAAGAATATTAGTGTATTGCTATACTCTACATTCCATAGTTTGCTTTGGTTGTATTTTCCCCAAATATCACCCTATTATTAACTACTTGTAACATTAAAGTACGTTTGCTCTGTTTCAGAGAAAAACCTTCTTATATATGCACTATCAACCACAAGAGGATTCACTACCCTATAAAAAAGCCCTGTTTCATTTTTTAGCTTTTCTTCTAGTGAAATATTTGGCCTTAGACTTTTCCTTTCAACTACTATTATACGTAAATATTAGCACTTCTAATCTTAAACATTATAATGTGCTTTTGACATTTCTATCCATTTTCAAACATTTACAAACCACATTTTTGCCAATTCTGCACAGATTAAACCTCAGCTTTCATTTCTCTGTCCTCATTCTATATTCTAGTGACCTATATTCTAGCTATTAGCTCCATGAGTTTGCTAATTATATTTAGCTCATAATAGCAACATCATACAATATTTGTCTTTTTTGTCTGGTTTGCTTCACTCCACATAATGTCTTCCAGGTTCAACCATGTTGTCATATGCTTCACCACTTCATTTCTTCTTACAGCTGAATAATATTCCATTGTATGTATATGCCACAATTTGTTTATCTATTAATCAGTTGATGGATACCTGTGTTGTTTCCATCTTTTGTCAATTGTGAATAATGCCTCTATTAATATCAGATGTCTGTTGGTATACCTACTTTCATTTCTTTTAGGTATATACCTAGTAGTAGTATTGCGGGTCACTTGGCAGACATGTATTTAGCTTCCTTAGGAACCGTTGCTGTACCATTCTGCATTCCCACCAACAGTGAATAAGCATTCCTATTTCTCCACATCTTCTCCAACACTTGTAGTTTTCTGTTTTTTTTTTTTTTTTTTAATAGTGGTCATTCTAATAGGTATGAAATGATATCTTGAAATTTTGATTTGAATTTCCCTAATAGCTAGTGATGTTGAACATCTTTTCATGTGTTCTTTCACCATTTTTATTTCCTCTTAGAAAAAAATGACTATTCAAATACTTTGCCCATTTTTTAATCAGTTCTTTTGACTTTTATTGTGGAGTTATAGTATCTCTTTTTATATCATGGATATTAAACACTTGTTGGATGTGTGATTTCCAAATATTTTCTCCCTTTGAATAGGCTATCTTTTCATCTTCTTGACAAAGCCCCGTTTGAGATGCAAAAGTGTTTAATTTTATGAGGTCCCATTTATCTATTTTTTCTTTTGCTGTTCATGCTTTGGGTGTCAGGTCTAAAAACCCACCTCTACCACGAAATCTTGAAGATGTTTTCCTACATTATCTTCCAGGAATTTTATGGTCTTGGCTTTTATGTTTGGGTCTTTGATCCATTTTGAGTTGATTCTTCTATAGGGAGTCAGATAGAGGACCTCTTTCATCTTTTGGTTATGATATCCAGTTCTCCCAGCACCATTTGTTGAAGAGACTGCTCTGTCCCAGTAAAGTGAATATGGTAGGCTTGTCAAAAATCAGATGACTATATAGATAAGGGTCTATTTCTGAATTCTCAATTTGATTCCATTGATCAATGTGTCTACCTTTATGCCAATGTCATGCTGTTTTGCCAATGTAGCTTTGTAAAAAGAATTTATTGAGAAATGAGGGAAAAGAACAGAGCTTGCTGAGAAATGGGAGAGACGGCTAGAAATGCACACCAAGATTTGATGCGGACTTCTTTGGGCAGAGAGAGCTATAATATGCTTAAAGGTGAGGAAGCGTGAATTCTCTGACTTCACTCTTATTTTTCAGGATGTTTTTGGTTATTTGGGCCTCTTTGATAATTGACTTGACTATTTCTGTAAATTAGGCTGTTGAAAGTTTGATTGAGATGGTGTTGAATGTGTAAATCAATTTGGGTAGAATTGACATCTTAATGATTTTAATTTTCCACTCCATCAACACAGAATGTCCGTCCATTTGTTTAGGTCTTCTTTGATTTGTTTTAGCACTCTTTTATAGTTTTCTGAGTACTGGTCTTTCACATCTTTGGTTAAATCAATTCCTAGATATTTGATTCTTTTTGTTGCTATTGTAAATGGAATTTTTTTTTTCTTAATATCCTCCTCAGATTGTGCATTACTACTGATTTTCACATGTTGAACTTGTATCCTGCCACTTTGCTGAACTGGTTTATTACCTCTATTAGCTCTTTGCAGATATTTTGGAATTTTTTCTAGATATAGAATCATGTCATCTGTGAATAGTGAGAAATTTACTTTTTGTTTTCCAGTTTGGATGCCTTTTCTTTTTCTTGCCTAATTGTTCTAGCTAGAACTTCTAGCACAATGTTGAATAACAGTGGTGAACATTTTGTTGTACCTGATCTTAGAGGGAAAGCTTTCGACCTTTCCCCATTAAGTACAATTTTAACAAAAGAAATTAGTTTATATCTCGAGATGAAAGATAATGAAAACACAACTTACATACGATCCACTCCACGTATGATTGAGTGGATTTTCATATATGCCCTGTATCATGTTAAGGAATTTTCTTTCTACTCCTACCTTTTGAAGTGTTCTTATCAAGAAAAGATACTTGGTTTTGTCAATTGCCTTTTCTGCATCAATCAAGATGATCATGGGTTTTTGCCCTTCATGTTAATGTGGTGTATTATGTTAATTGATTTTCATGTGTAGAACCACCCATGAATAACAGGAATAAAAGCCACCTGATCGTGGTGTATAGCTATTTTAATATGATGTTGGAATTGATTTGCAAGTATTTTATTGAAAATTTTTACATCTATATTCATTAGAGATCTTGGTCTATAATTTCCAATTCTTTTAGTATCTTTATCTGCTGTTGGTATTAGGGTGATGTTGGCTTCATAAAATGAGTTGGGTAATTTTCCCTCTCTTTAATTTTTTGGAAGAGTTTAAGTAATACTGGCACTAATTCTTCTCAAAATGCTTGGTAGAATTTTGGTCCTGGACTTTTCTTTGTTGGGAGATTTTTGATGACTGATTCAATCTTCTTTACTTGTGATTGTTTTGTTGAGATCTTGTATATCGTCTAGAGTCAATGTAAGTTGTTTGTGTGTTTCTAGAAATTTGTCCATTTTATCTAGGTTGTCTAATTTGTTGGCATACAGCTTTTCATAATATTCTTTATTTCTGTGGAGTCAGTAGTAATGCCCCCCTTTCATTCCTGATTTTATTTATTTGTATCTTCTTTCTTTGTCAGTCTCGCTAAGGTTTTGTCTATTATATCGACCTTCTCAAAGAACCAGTTTTTGCTTTTGTTGATTCTCTCTATTGTTTCTTTGTTCTCAATTTCATTGATTTCAGCTCTAATTCTGTTATTTATTTCCTTCTGCTGGATTTGGGATTAGTTTGCTGTTCTTTTTCTAGTTACTCCAGGTGTGCAGTTAGGTCTTTGATTTTAGCTCTTTCTTCTTTTTTAATGGAAGCATTGAGGGCTATAAATTTTCCTCTCAACACTAGCTTGCTGCATCCCATAAGTTTTCACAAGTTGTGTTCTCATTTTCTTTTGTGTCGAGATATAAGCTAATTTCTTTTGCAATTTCCTTTATGGTACACTGATTGTTTAAAAGTGTGCTGTTTAACATCCATATATTTGTAAAATTTCCCATTTTCCATCTATTATTGATTCCCAGTTTCATTCTATTATGATCTGAGAAGGTGCTTTGTATAATTTCAATCATTTTAAATTTATTGAGATCTGTTTTGTGATCCATCATGTGGTCTATCCTTTAGAAAGATACATGAACATTTGAAAAATGTATATCTTGCTGATTTGGGGTGCAATGTTTTGTATTTGTCTGTTAGGTCTAACTCATTTATCATATTGTTCAACGTCTCTGTTTCCTTGTTGATCTTCTGTCTAGTTGTTCTATCTATTAATATGAGTGCCATATTGAAGTCTCCAACTATTCTTGTAGAGATATCTATTTTTACCTTCCATTTTGCCAAAGTTTACCCCAAGTATTTTGGGGCACCCTGGTTAGTTGCATAGATATTTATGATTGCTATTTCTTCCTGGTGAATTATTCCTTTATTAATTATATAATGGCCTTCTTCATCTCTTATAACCTTTTTTCATTTAAATTCTGTTTTGTCCAATATTAGCATAGCTACCTCTGATCTTTTTTGTTTAATGTTTGTATGAATATCTTTTTCCAAACTTTCACTTTCAGCCTATTTGTATCTTTGGGTTTATGGCAAGTCTCTTGTAGACAACTTATAGATGGCTCAAATATATATATAATTTTTTTTTTTTTTGAAGTACTGGGGACAAGTGATTGGACCTAGACCTGGTGTGGGAAGCTGGCACTCAATCACTGAGCCACATTGGCTTCCCTGAATGGGTTTTTTCATTTGTTTTGCTTGGTTTCTTTGTTTGTTTGTTTGTTCTGGTTTTGCAGGAGGTACCAGGAACTGAACCAGGGACCTTCCATGTGGAAGGCAGGAGCTCAACTGCTTGAGCCATATCTTCTCCTGGCTCATATTTTTTAATCCATTCTGTCAGTCTGGGTCTTTTGATTGGGAAGTTTAATCCATTAACATTCAATATTATTGCTGTATAAGCATTGCTTACTTTGAATATTTTATCCTTTGGCTTCATATGTCATATCTTATTTTTGTCCATTTTTGTACCCTTTTGGTGCTTCTTTCTAATAGTCTTTGTTTCTAAACTCTCCACCAAATTTTTCTCTCCTGTCTTTTGCTTTCAGTCTGTAGAGCTGCCTTTAGCATTTCTTGTAGACTAACTTTCTTATTTCCTGCTTATCTGTGAATATTTTAAACTCAACCATATTATTGAAGTACAATTTTGTCAGATAAAGAATTCTTGACTGGAAGTTTTTCTCTTTCATCATCTTAAATATCTCATACCATTGCCTTCTTGCCTGCTTGGTTTCTGATGAGAAATCCTCACTAAGTCTTACTGGATGTCCCTTGTATGTAATGGATCACTTTTCTCTTGCTGTTTTCAGAATTCTCCCTTTATCTTTGGCATTTGCCATTCTGAATAGTAGATGTCTCAGAGTAGGTCTATTCAGATTTATTCTGTTTGGAGTACCTTGTGCTTCTTAGACTTGAATATTTACATCTTTCATAATAGTTAGGGAGTTTTGGGCCATTATTTCCTCAAATACTGCCTCTTTTCCCTTCTATTCTCCTTCTGGAACTCTCATGATACATGTGGTGGTGTGCTTCATACTGTCATTCAATTCCCTGAGCCCCTGCTCCTTTTTTTCCCATTCTTTTCTCTACCTATTCTTCTGTCTTTTCAATTTCAGTGGTTCTGTCTTCTAATTTGCAAATTCTTTCTTCTGTCTTTTCAAATCTGTTGTATGTCTTGAATGTATTTTTAATCTCATCCATTGTGTCATTCATTCCCATAAGTTCTGTTATTTTTCCATTCGAGCTTTCAGATTCTTCTTTGTTCTCACCCAGTGTCTTCTTAATGTTCTTTATCCTTTTAACTATATTTTACTTCAACTCCTTGATTTGGTTTAGAAGATTTGTATTAACATCATTGATTAGTTATTTCAAATCTTGTGTCTCATCTGATATTTTGATTTGTTCTTTTGCCTGGGCCATATCTTCCTGTTTCTTAGTATGGCTTGTAATTTTTTGATGATATCTAGGCATCTGATTATGAAGGTGAGTTTACTCTGATGATCAGTTTCTCTCTGTTGGCTAGGGATTTAGTGTTTTGTGGCATTGTGTTATGGCTCTTCTTTGATTCTTGGTTCAACTTACTCTAGGTCCTTAGAATTACCCATTTAACTGCTCAAAACAGGGTCAGGGAACTACTAAAATGGTACAGACCAGTTTCCAAAAGCCTTGTGGAGGAGGGCAGTAAAGGCACTAAATAGCCTCTTATTTATTTAATTTCTTACTAAAGTGCACTTTCCCCTGCCAGCACATGATGCCTTTTGGCAAAACTCTCCACTCAAACCCTAGGAGGGAATGTGTTCACTGGAACCCCACCTGGTGAGCAGTGTAGAATCAATTTCCTGGAGAGTTCCACCTCAGGGTGGGCTATTCAGAGGCCACCCTCCCTGTTCAGAGTTTCTGATCAGAAGCCTCTCTCCTCCCTCAGCCACATGCTCCCTTTTCCCAGGGAAGAAAGAGATTCCCACTCCTCTTTGTTTCAACAACTGCCAGTCCAGGTCTTTAGCTCTTTGCCAGTTCCTGGTTAAAGACAATGGTGCAGTCAAGCACAGCCTAGAAGGGTGGGACCTGCCATACAGCAGACCGAATTCTCCATTTAAAAGCTGGATCAGCCATATGCTGTCTCCCTCTTCTCCCTGTTCCTGAAGAAGTGGACCACTGCAGTCCTCTTGGTCCATAGCCACCGGCCAGAGACCAAGACCTGAAGCTGTCTGTTCAAATGGTGGGGGCTGGGCTCCAGCAGCTGCAGAGACCTAACTTACACATGGATATTCCCCACAGAGTCTTCTTTTTTCACCCCACTTTCTTCTGGGTGTTTTCCTGTCTTCCCTTAGTCTCCAGAGCCCAAGAACAGTTGGAGTTGCTCTGGAAAGTTTTTGCCTGTCCTCTAGCTATTTTTCTAGATGAGAAGTGAGTCTTGTACCTATCTAATCCTCCATCTTCCCAGAAGTCCTCCAGAGTAAAATATTAAAGAAAGAAAGTGGGGTCACTGGATATAATTTGAGAAAAAAGAAAGGAAATATATTTTAAAAAGAGATATGCTACCCAGGCAGTATATCACATTGCAAAGGACTGTCATATTATCTCTCTTAGCTGCTCCACATAATGGGCAGTCAGTAATGGCTAAGGAAACTGCACTGTCAAGTTTGGTGGAAGCACATCATTCTAGGCCATTTTGGTTGGCTTCAACCAAATTTGGAAGATGGGATAAAGGCTAGAAAAGGTAAAGGTAAAAAGGATGCAAGAAAGTTAAATGTGGTTGTATCTTAGTCAATTCAGACTCTTGTGTATGTATACATATGAGTGTGTGTCTTGATTATGCTTTGATTACTTTAATTAAAACCATAACAAAACCACTGAAAGCTTATTCAGTGCCAAGAACTGTGCAAAACACTTAAGAATTATCTCATTTAATCTTCACATTAACTTTGAAGGTAGGGGTGCTATCATTCCCATTTTACAAATGAGGACATGGAGGCTTAGAAAGATCAAGAAATTTGCTCAAATTCTTGGGAGAGTCAAGTTTCAATTCCAGGCAGTCTGGCTCCAGAGTCTCATCTCTTAACAAATAATATACTTTACTCTCAAATTTTAGGTTGACTTTGATAAGACACATAACTTATAAAAATTCCAAACAATGGATTTACTTCCATTTCCAACTTCTTCACATAATGTAGAAAGTAGGTAAAATAACAGCATCTCACAACTTGTTTAACCAATGTAGAAAGAAAATGTTTATCCTGGATTGAAGGAAAATGCTAAAAAATTTCCCCTCCTTCTCCTAGAGTTTATAATATTAAAGTAATAGAGTTGTTTTGTATGCATTTAATTAAGCAGTATTTCTCTTTGTATTATTCATTCATTTGGTGTAATGTTTTTTGTTGGATAATCTAGCACAAATAGCTCAGAGTTTTGTTTCATTGTGTTTTTTCCCTACTTTCCTTGCTCAGATGGTCTTTCAGATTTGGATCATCTTTAAGCCCTTGTGTACATGGAAAATTTCTACTCATTTAATAAGACATAGGTCAAATAATAATTCCAGGGAGTTAGTACCTCTCTTTCCTAGTTTACATAGCACTCCGCATAAACGTCTCATAAGATGTTACTTTGAGCAATCATGTCTTGAAAACAAAGATCTCATACTCTTATTTTCCTCATTACCTGACACATAGTAGGAATGTATTTAAGACTGTTGAAATTATGAATAAATTAAAAATAGATGAACTTCAGAACACCATTGTGAGCATTTCAAGCCCTGAGTTTAGCAGTCCTTTGTTCTAAGGAACACTAACGGCTTTCAGAAGTCCTGAAGTAGTACAGAGATTTGGTGAAAAAAAGATTTCATTTTTGGGTCAAATGAGACTGTTAAAGTAATTTCACTTGAAATCCATAATGCACATTGCCTGACTACATTTTAAAAAATATGACTGCTGATGGTGCTTTCTTTCATTTTTTTCTTTTCCAATTCTCAATCTATTCTTGAATGCTGAGTATCATCTCGCTGTTCAGAATGAGTGTCCAATTATATTTAATTGCATCACTTTTCACAGTTAAAATTCCCATCATGACCAATTTTTCTAGGTTCCTGGATAACTTTATGAGTAATCTATTATTTTTAAATTTCCAATATGAAATAATGACATAGTCAATTTGCTTCTTATGTTTGTCTAATATACATGTATATGGATATCAATGGCCTTTAACTATCTAGAAAAAGTTTTTAACTCACTTTTAATTATAAATTTGCTATGATTTTGCTTAGACCAAGCACATTATAAGATACAACACTTTTCTTTGCTATAACAATTATATTTCTCAGTTGGCCAGTTATTATGCCAGAACAATCAAGTAACCTGAGATAGTTAGCCAAAAGAGATAATGGTTGCAAATGGAAGGTTTATTTGCAACACTTAACAGAAATAGATGCCTTTTTTTGTACCTTGAAGAGAATACATTTTATATATTACCAGGCAGAAAAGATGAAAGGAACCATAATTCTTTATCTTATAGTTTAAATAATGTATTCAAACTTTTTTTCCTGAAACTTTAGTGAAATCAGTTTCTTTGAATGAAGTTATGCTTTCATTTACATAGAGAAAGAGGGGAAACCCAGCTCTCTCATCATGGATAGAAAAGGTTTTTCTTGGCAATGGAATTTGAGTCAAGCATTAGCATTTGAGATACCCACAAAATTTCCACCAAGTTGAATTTACTACCTCTCAGTGTCTCCAAACTGAGAGAAAAATACCTGACTATGATACAGTTTATCTGCTGGTACTCATTTAAGCAACTTCTGTTAAAGGGCTTCCATTTGCACAGAATTTCATCTTTCCCAAAGTATACTGGTTTCATTGTTAGTTACAATAATTTACAACCGACTCTTTCAAAAAGCATTTCTGGATCTCCAACTACATGCTCAGAACTGTATCAATCCATGAGTGTTCCAGAGGTGAATACATTATACCAGATCCTTAGGCAGTTTATAAACTAGAAAGGACAATGGATATCAAAGAAATTAAGACAAGAAGGATGACTTATAATAAGTAGACATTTGGAGAGCAAATGAAGGCCAGTTAGAGTGACCTACTCAGGGTTACAGCTGGGAGGCAGCCAAGCCAGATATTGAACATTTGCACCAGTTTTTAAGCTCCTGATCTACCTCCTATGGCCTATAAAATGCACAAAGGTTTCAAAACTCAGTTATGGTGAAGAGCCAGAAAGACTGAGGGTTAATTTTTTTGTTTTAATACTTAGAAAATGCATTTCCTGAGCCTTGATCTTCTCATCTGCAAACTCAGAAAATCTATCTCATAATGCTGTTGTGAAGACTGAATTAATATCATATATTCAATTCAGTCATTGGTACCTAGAGCTTAATAAAAGCTGCCTATTGATTTTAGTAAGAGCCTATGTATGAACTTTACAATAATTGAAGATTAAAGGGAAATGTAAAATTTTCTAAGAAGACTTTAGTCTAACTCTCTCCTATTTAAATTCTGGTCAGTACAGCTTCTCAATTTAGAAACTGTGCTTAGAAAAAATCTGTAATAGTGAAGAATAGTTAGCCTGGGGACAGCCTGGAGGGGAATATTGATAATAACTGCCCACCAGTCTTCCTTCCTTCTTTTCTTCCTTCCTTCCTTCCTTCCTTCCTTCCTTCCTTCCTTCCTTCCTTCCTTCCTTCCTTCCTTCCTTCCTTC
>JAQZBX010055634.1:0-18373 GCA_029593785.1 Cabassous unicinctus | reverse complement strand
ATTTCTGCTTGTCACTGTCCATTTCTGCACACCACTGCCCATTTCTGCCCACCACTGCCCATTTCTGCCTGTCACTGCCAGAGGAGAGTCATGGCTTCTCCTCTCCCCTTTCCTGATCCCACACACATGCCTCCCACTGGCAGACTCTAACCCAGAGTGGCTAGAGATCCAGGCTTTCCCCTCAGGGCCAGGGAGAGTGAGGAAGGAGTGGGGTTGGGCTGAGTAGACAATGGACAATCCCACTTCCCTGGTGACTTCACAAACTAGAAGGGCCTTCTACCAAGGGAGGGTTGCTGGCTGAAGAGCCAGGGGCTCAGGGTCTGGCTGGACTGGGCTTTGACTCTCTGTGGTGTTTTAAGGAAACAAAACAAAACAAAATAAAACACCTACACCCTAAGTATTCCAGGTGCTCTCATTTGGAGGATTGTAGATCAAAAGTATTTGGACTGGCAAACTATTTTTAGTTAGAATTGAAGCCTGTTATTTATTTTTCCACTCTTGGGCATTCCCCTTCCTATGCCTATGTCAGGATTCTTACCTGGCTCTGGACCACAGATCTCTACCCAAGCCTCTGCCAGTCACACGCTGCAGATCTGGAGCTGCAGCCAAGTGGGACAAGCCCTTCCCCCCATTCCCCACTGCCCATCTGAGACCATGCTGCCACTTCTAATAGTACTTACTGAAAGTTAGGGCATAACAGAAAGCCGGGACCTCTTAGCTGCTGTTTGAGATGGCTTTTCTAGAACTCACATATCTAGACAGTCTTCAGGGAGTCTCTCACAGTATTCATTCACTCCTTCAATTTAGTAATAGAACATCCTTGACCGATTTTATGGATGAGGAAACAGGATTAGAGAGGAGTAAGGACTTACCCATAGCCACTCAAATACAGAGTGGGGCTGAGAACACCCCCAGGCCTGTCCCGAGCCAACAGCCTTGCTCCTGGTGCTCTCCACATTCATTCCTTCTTTTCCTGCAGTTGTGTCTCTTCCCCAAAAGCCTGAAAGGGCAGGTGGGTGGGCACCATGGTCATCCGGGAAAAGGTGACATCAGAGTTTGAAAATGAGCTGGGGTTGAGATTCAGGAGGAAAAACATTCTTCTACTGAGATTCCTGCTCTGGGGAGGGGAAGGGGAGGAGAGCCTTTCCAAGAAGGTCCCAGGACAGAGTGTGGGGATGGAGGAAGATGGCAGGTTGGTTATTTGTCCCTCCTATCTTGGCTGCTCTTTTCAGCTCACCACAGCTGCTAGAGCCACTTGCTTCCTCCAAGAGAAGAGAACTCTGTTCTTACACCAGGGAGCAAGGCCCACACGCTTTTACTCCCCTCCCTCTCTGATAGCTACCCAGGGCAAGTTAGCAGCCCCTGGCTGAGGCTCCCTGGTTCACAGAGAGCTCACCCCTGCGGCGTACAATGAAGCTTTCTGTTCTCACTCAAGAGGACTCCTGGGTGCAAATCAGGAGCATTTGATCTAACATTTATGAAGCCATCATCACTCATGGTGGACACGTTGATGCCTGCAAAGCCCTTGAATGTATCCAAGCAAATGCTGCTCACCTTCTGACCCAGAAGACTTCCCAGAATGTATAGTTCTGATGAGTCACGATTGTCAGCACACTTCCGCGGCAGCAGCTCAAGAGCAACTCTGTTCAGGGAGGGTGGAGAAGCCCACATCCTGTGCTTGCGGGCAAGGGTTTGGGAGTTCTTATTTATCGGGGCTTCAACCTCAGTAGTCACACCTGCAACTATTGATTGTCTAGGGGTGAAACACTTATTGAACACCTATTGTGTGCAAATCACTATGTCTGAGGAAAAACCGAGAGGCTACTTGCCGCAGGATATTTGTGAGGACTACACAAGAGGATGTTGGTGAGAATACTTGGACCCTTCTGTAGGCCCCTATGAGGTAAGGACATGTTGGTATTTATTGCCTTGCCCTGTTATACCTCTCAGTGGGTGTGTGAGCACATTGACCTTGAGCTGGGCATGTCCTCTCTCCCCACCCTCTGTGCTGGTCCGGTGCTGGATGACCTCAATGGGGTGGTTGAAAGGCTTCATATCGGAGCTGGGCTTAAGGGACAGAGATTTGGAAAGGCAGATGGAAGGAGAAAATCAGCAAGTGGGCCAAAGGTGTGGTTTGGTGGTGAGGTGGAGGAGAAAGGAGACAATCTGAAAAGTCCTCTTCCTGTACTTGGACCTTCAAATGCAAGGTTTAAAGGCAAGAGTGGAGAGAAGTTTGCACTCTTCTGTGATGGGTTGCAAACTTCTTTTTTGGCCTTCTCTCCTGGCATTCTCCTCCACTCTGGTTCCTACTCCCAAGCTCTAGGACGCTGCTTACAACCAGCCACTTCCCCATGTACCTGCACATCCTCGTCTTGCTGCCTTTACTGCTGAGAGTCAGGCTTGGGCCATGGCTGCCTTTTCCCTGGGCCTTCTCTCTCCTCTTGGGCCCTGAGGCATTCCCAGTCACAAAGAGCAGGGGATTTTTTAAGGGAAAGAGATAATATGCCACAGAGATCTATGTTAAAAGGATACTATAGAACTAAATCCGAAAGCAAAAATTATAAAATTTCTGGGAGAAACAGGGGAGAACATCTTTGCAAATGGGGCAGGCAAATAGATCTTAAATAGGAAACAAAAAGCATGAACCATAAAAGGAAAAAAGAGATAAATTGAACTTCGTAAAAATTAAAGCCTTCTGTTCTTCAAAAGACAATGTTAAGAAAATGAAAAGGCAAGCCACAGAATGGAAGTAAATAGCTGTAATGCATATACTGACAAAGGGCCTGTATTCAGAATACATAAAGGACATTTACAACTTAAGAAGAAGATGACAAACAACTCAATTAAGAAATGGGCAAAGGGAAAAAAAAACAACAGTTGTTAACTCTGATCTCAGTTTTAAAAATATAACATGGATTTTGTTTCAGAGATATCTTTCACTACTATTTTGATCTTATTCTTTTCTACTATCTTCCTCAAAGTGGAGTTTGGGAATGACTAATATCCATATATGATATATAATCTGATTGTACATTGACTATATGCTTATAATAAAAACAACAGTAGAAAAATGGGCAAAGGACTTGAAGACATGCTTTACAAAAGAAGATATAGATGAATGGTCAATAAGCACATGAAAAAATGCTCAACATCATTAGCCACCAGGGAAATGCAAATTAAAACCTAATGAGATGCTACCGGACACCCACTAGAAAGGCTAATATTAAAGATAATAAGAATATCAAGAGTGGGCAAGAATTCAGAGCAATTGGAACTCTTATACATTGTTTGTGGGAATGTAAAATGGTACAACCACATTGGAAAACAATTTGGTAGTTTCTTATAATGTTAAACATCCAGTTATAACATGACTCAGCAGTCTCTTAGGTATTTACCCAAGAGAAATGAAAACATATGTCCACTCAAAGATTTGTACATTAATGTTCATAGCAACCTTATTCATAATAGCCCCAAATCAGAAACAAGGCAGAGGTCCATCAGCAGGTGAAGGGATAAACATTGTGATACACACAATGGTATACTACTCAGCAAATACTAGAGTATGAATCACTGCCATACATAACATGACTGAATCTTAAAAACATTGTGTTGAGCTAAAGAAACACACCAGAGTACATATTGTATGATGCCATTTTTATGAAATTCTATAGGAAATAAAACTCATCTCAAGTGGCAGAAAGCAGATCCGTGACTGTCTGGGTTCAGGGGAGGAAGAGAATTGAATGGACAGGGACACGAGGGAAGTTTCTGGGGCAATAGAAATGTTCTAAATCTTGATTGGGGTGGGGGCTACACAGGTATGTTCAACACTTGTCCGCATTCAACAAACTGTGCTTAAAATGTGTGCTTTTTATTGCACGTAAATTATTCCTCTAGAATTGTTTTGATAAAAAGAAATGTGATTACTTTTGGGTGACTGAATTTTTTAAAGATAATTTTGCTTTATTTCTTATGCTTCTCTATTTCTAAATTCTCTAGATTAATCTCATTTTCCTTTTCAAAATAACACTATCACTGTAAAAATGTTCTTTCCGCCAAGGCCCCATTTCAGATGCTCTCTCTTCTGGAAGTCTTACTTGATGCCCAGGTTGGAATTAATTGGTCCCCTCCCCTCCTATATCTCCTCTGCCCAAGTTGGTGCCACTGTGAAGCCATTTGCATTCTGCCTTGAGCCTGTGCAGTTGGCACCTTACCTGGTGGGCACCTGATGGTAAGTGTGTTGTGCCAAGCACAGAGCTCCAAACACGGTTCACAGCTTTTCAATGTTTGCCAAGTTAGATTGGAATTTGTCAGACTATTGTCAGATACATGCACCCATGTGCAAATGGGGGAAACTGAAGGAGGACCCGGAGAGATGGAGAGTTTGGCCTCAATTACTAGCCCTATTTCCTCCTGCAAGCTCCTTGACCTTTCTGAGCCTCACTGTCCTTTCTGCAAAGTGGACATAATGATGTCTCCTTGGTTTGTTGTGAGGTCCAAAGAGCACCGTGCTTGACACACAGTAAGTGCTCAGTTAACGCTTGCTGCTATTGTAACTTTCATCATTATAATGGATCATAGCAGTATTAATATAAAATGCAGGGGTAGCCCAGATGGGATATTCCTTACTATGAAACACACAAGTAAACAGGGCAGATGTTTTCTTCCTCGTAAAAGACTGCCAATCTGATCTGTAAGTACGGAACATCGGTCTTTAAAAGCCAATCGAAAATAAATTTTCTTCCACATTAATGTTTTTTGAGAAAGTCTAAACCATTTCCTGCAGAAGCAGACGTCCCGAAAGGAGTTTGGATTTTGCTGGCTCGGCTCTCCATTCAGGTATCAAGTAGCAGCCAGGGCTCAACCTGGAGGAGGCTGCCTTTCTCCTGAGCGCTTGCTGGAGCCGGGCTGACACAGATCTGATAGAGCTTGTCAGATCTCGGAAGAACAATCGAGGTTTCTAAGCAGAGCCCCTTCTCCCAGCCGCGCGGTGCTGCGTTACATTTGTAAATGCCAGCGCGCTGCTAAGCACATCCCCCTGAATAGAAGTGTTTTGATGTTTTGTTTTTGGTCGGAGATTGAAGTCCAGTGTCTTGGGACCCAGTGACTTCGGCTGACCTTCTTGCTACATGGACGGGGCTAAATTTCAACCCCAGGAGGCTTCTGCACACAAAACCTCAAGCCTCACAAGGGCAGGTGCAAGGAAACCCAGCGGAAATCTGAAATCTTCACTGCTTCAGAGACCCGAGCTTGCTTCTGTCAGAGGAATTAGGTTTCACCAGCCGCCCCCCCCCCCGCTTTTTTTTAATGTAGAAAGCATATCATTAGGGGGATCTGGACAAGGCGACTTATTAAAACTGCTGCCTGTGGCAGAGAGAACGATGTAATACCTAAGGACATTCAAGGGCTAAAGATGTGTGTTTTTATTTCTAATAACTCCTTGTAGTATCTTCGCAAGCAGTCCCAGGCTCCTGGATGGAGAGGTCTCTGTTATCTTAAGTTGTGCTGGTTCTGGAAAACATGTTTTCCCCAAAAGTTGCATTCCAGTTTTGAAATCAGGAAAGGCTTTTCATTTCAAATATTTTAATTGAGTAAGCAACTTTATAAAACCTATAACTTCATCCTCGCACCATTTCATTTTTTTTTAATTAGAGAAGGGGTAGGTTTACAGAAAAATAGAGTTCCCATAGACCACCCTATTATTAATACCTTGCTTTGATGTGGTACATATGCTACAATTCATGAAAAACATTTTTATAATTGTACTGTTAACTATAATCCATCATTTACAATATGGTTCACTATGTTGTACAGGCCTATGGTTTTTAAAATTTTTTATTCTCATAACATATATACAACCTAAAATTTCTCCTTTTAACCACATTCCTCTCACTCTTTCTGAACTGCTATCTTGTCTCTAACTCCTCCAATTTTGAGTTTTACACAGAGCTAGTTTTTGCATAATTTTGATCAATATATGTAAAGTTTGCAATTTGTTTCCCCCTAACATTTAATACAAACCTTATGCACTTAGAGTCTTAATAACCTTTCGTAGTAGGTAATACTTTTTTTTTGGATGCCATTCTGCTTTTCTTGACTGAGTTGTTCCCCTGAGTTTGAGTATTTGGAGGCTTGTTTTGTAATTGTTATAAATGGATTATTTGTATCTTTGTCCATTGACGCCCCCCCGCCTTTTTTTCTTTTAATATTTCTTTTAGCTACATGAGAAAGGTGGTACTGGAAGGTGCTCCGATGTTCTCAAGGGCTCCCCAGCCTTCCACCCTCCTTTAAAATCTTACCTTTCCTTTAAAATCTTACCTTTCCTTTAAAATCTCCAGACTTCACATGCACCTGTGAGGTCCTCCTCAGCCCCTCCTCTGATGTCTCTAGCAGAGCCTCATATAAGCCAGTGGCCTTGGGTAGCCCATAATTGTGGGGAGACTCCTACTTCTGTTCTCCAAGCAATCTCCAGGAGGGGCTTTCTGTCTGAGCCCTTATCAACTGAACTCTCCTGTGTGTCAGAGTTATAACCTTGAAAAAAAATCCCATGATATGTTTAATTTTGTGAAATACTCACTCTCTGGAGATTCATGCGCCTAAGTTATTTATTTTTTCAGCCAGCGGTCACCTCACCTATGCTGGAGCTGCTGAGCTCAAAACGATCCCAAGGCCCAGGACTGAGCACGGTCTCGGGTGTGACCATCCTCTCTGCGTGGCTGATGGTTCTGATCAAAAGCCCTCAATTGTGCCCACCATTGTTTTGACAGGAAACATTCTTTTTTTTATGATTAAAAAAAACTTTATTTGGAGACAGTAGAAGGGCTGAATTGTATTCTAATTTGAACAGCTAGACTGGGATTGCCTTGAAAATTCTTTTGAAATGTCTTCCAAGATTTGAGTTCCTTTAACTGCAGACTGGAGTCCAGCAGAAATATGACTCAAGAGAGGAAACATTGTTGGAGCAGAGTGCCTGCTTCACAGAGTCCCACATGATCTGGCTCCTGTCTCTCTTTTTGTCCTTACCTTCACCATCCTCCCCTTGCTTTACTGGGCTCCAGTCATACTGGGCTCCTGGTCATTCCTTGAACACACCAATCTTATTCCTCTGCTTGGAGGCTCAGCCCCCTGATTTTAGCAAGTTTTATCCATATCACTCAGGTCTCAGCTTAAAGGTCCCCTCTCCCAGGAGGCCTCCACTGACCTCACATCTAAAGTGGTCTCCACTCACTCTTTAGCACATTTTGCTCATTTAAATATTTGCAGAGTTCTTATCACTATCTGATATTTTCTTGTTTACCTATGTGGTTGTTGGTTTGTTGACTGCCTCTCCCACCAGCTGATAAGCCCTATGAGAGGAGGGATCCTGTCTTATTCTCCCAAATCCAAGAAGAGAGTCAGGCACATAGTAGGCATGCAATAAATATTTGTTAAATAGATTAATGGATCCTTTGCTCAACAGGCACTTACAAAGTGTTTCTGTGCAGTCACTGGAATTCAGAAGTTTGGAGCCAGACACAGTAGGTTCTTAATAAATGTTGCTGTTGACATGGCTGCCTTATGGGTCAGAGGTCATCCCAGGGAGACCAGACTCACTCTCCTGGCTGTTTCTTTGCATTATCTGTCTAGGAGTGGCATCATGGCTCCCTGAGAGACATTCTTAGAATGTTTAAGACACAGTGCCCTGTATGCAGGGAATACTCATTACATGCATTAAGCCATTTTATTTGTTTGGCCAGGACTCGACAGTACTGGCCAAGAACAGGGAGTCTCAGATTTCATCTTACTTGCAAGCTAACAAGCTAGCCTGCCATAGTGTCATGCTGGTAAAAGATACGAGACTCTTGGTTCAGAGATGAAGGATAGTTATCACTCACAGCAATAGCAGTAACCAGAGTATTAGCA
The DNA here is from genome assembly GCA_029593785.1 of Cabassous unicinctus. Lineage (NCBI taxonomy): Eukaryota > Metazoa > Chordata > Mammalia > Cingulata > Chlamyphoridae > Cabassous > Cabassous unicinctus. The sequence continues at coordinate 10,471 of JAQZBX010055634.1, read as the reverse complement.
TTGTTGTGCTTGTTCCCTAAGCCCTAACATGAAGAGGGCCAGACGACACCCACACACTCAATGGGTTGCAGGAGAGGAGCCTTAAACTTAGGGAACCTGACTCTTTTATACTAGACAGCCTGCCCACCCTTTCCTCTGGAGGGAGATACTATCCCTATCTTCCAAGGCTGTTTGATATATAAATGTCTTTGAAAAGATAATCTGAACAAAGAAGAGTCAGTGCCTCTGCTCACATGTGCAGAGATGCTTGAGACCCGCAGAGAACTGTCTTGCAACAAGAAGCCTAGTAGACCCTCAAATTTGTTAAATGAATGAATAACAGGATGCAGCACAGTTTCTTTCATTCAGAGCTCGTGTCTACTTGCTGGAGAATGAATTGGTAGGGCAGAACAGTGGTTAAGAGGTAGTACTCTGGGCTCAGATGCCTGGATTCCCAAATCTAGTCCCCACCAATTATTAGCTATGTAGCCCTGGCCTTGGGTTGCTCATCTCTAAATTGGAGATAATAGGGTTATTGTGGGGATTATATAAGCCAATGCAATTGTAAAATGCTTGGCTTGGTGCCTAACCCCTGGTAAATATCCAATTAAGTGTTAGTTACTAGGCTGATCCATGTGAAACGGTCATTTCTGTAGTTCAAATATCAACAATTTTATATAGTTCAAACTAATTGTGCATTTATTATTTTGAATATTTTGCAAGGTTACAAATCATGAGATTTAAATGACTGTGAAGTAGAGGTGTGCTCTGGGTCAGGTGAGGCAAGCCTGGAGAGGCAGAAAAGTATCTGGGAAAAAGAAATGGACTTGGAATCAGATGTGGCTCTGAGCCCCACCTTCTCCTCTCATTAACCCTGTGACCTTAGGTGAGCCACTTAACCTCTAAGCCCCTTGCCTCATCTGTGCTACAGATACAATAATCCCTTCTACTTCACTGGACATTGTGAGGCTAATATCAGATGATGGATGTGAAATTGCTTTGAAACTGGAAGGCACTGTACTCACGCTTAATATGAAGAATTCTTGAAGGCAGTGAGGTCTGGGCTTGAACCAGACCACTGCTAGGTATAATTTAATATCCCTCCTAAGTCCTCTAACCACAGTTTTACATGTGAAATATAGCGTTGGCCCCTAAACTCAAATTGCTGTGTTAGAATCAAGTTACACAGACAGGTTTGTATCTAAGGCCTACAGCCTTCAAACACTATAGAGACCATCTGGTGCCAAAGAAAGATCATCTCATTAAAAAGGGTAATTGGCTTGTAGCTAAGTCAGTCAAGAGCTAACATTTATCAAGCTCTTTCTATGAACCAGGCGTAGTTTGAGCTCATGAATTACTTCTCATTGAAACCTTGACAAATCCTCTGATATTGGTAGTTACTATCATTATCCTCCATTTTACAGATGAGGAGACTGAGGCAAAGTGAGGTTAAATAATTGCCCAACCATTGGAAGTGTTGAAGTCAGGGAGAGGGAAAAAGAGGTGTAATACAGGGGCTTTTTCGGGACTTGGGAATCATCCTGAATGACATTACAATGACAGATACAGTCCATTATATATCGTCCCATAACTTGCAGAATAGTGTGGGAGAGAGTGTAAACTACAATGTAAACTATAGTCCATGCTCAGTAGCAATGCCCCAGGATGCGTTTATCAATTGCAATGAATGTGCCACACTAATGAAGGATGTTGTTTATGTGGGAAGGTGTGGGAGGTGTGGGGAGCGGGGCATATGGGAATCCCTATATTTTTTGGTTAACATTTATGTAATCTAAGTATCTTTAAAAAAATAAAAAAATATATTTTTTTAAAAAAATAATTGCCCAAGGTCAGTAATTAGGAATTGACGGAACTAGACTGGTGAGTTACTTTGCATGACCACCCTCAATGAAAGTCAGAATCATCCATCCCCAGTTGGCTTTATGAAAGGGAGGCCCAAGAGCCCTCTTTCCAGGGCAGCTGTCGTGGTTCAAGCTGCTGCGCTGGTGCTTGCTGATTGACGTCCTGCTCCTCCCACAACCACACTGGGGAAAGTCAAGTTTTGCTTGGGATTTGCAGGCTGTTGGAATGAGCCCATCCCTCCCCCTCTGCTGTTAGCCTGCCCTGTACCCTGCTGAAGAAACAAGAACTTTAGTCCTTACCTCCTCTCTTTTGTAGGGAGTCTCTGTGGTGCGAAAGGTAACGCTTTCCTCCTATATTTTTTCAGCCTGTGCTCTCTCTGGAATAAGCATGCGTCTAGCTCTTTCCCAGACTAAAGCATTGACTCAGAGTCAGTCGAGAGCATGCCTTGTGGAAAACTTGCTGAGGAGAGAAGTTAGAATAAGGTTTGGTTCCTGTGACAGAGGGACCCAATGATCCAGTGCCTTCACGAGCAAACTTTATTTCGCATTCATTTCACAGTCTAAGAGGAGCATTCCAGGTTGCCAGGTCACTCTGCTCCCCACAGTCATTGAGAGGTGCAGGTTCCTTCCAAGGTGCACCCTAGAGCAGTGCTTCTCAAACTATCCAAGGTGAAGGACACTTTTATTTTTTAAAGTTTTGGATTTATTACAGATCAAAACTTCTGTAAAAAGTAATAAAAGTGAATTACTGGAAAATGACAGGGAAAAAAGCCAAAGATATATAAAATACAAGCCCCCAAATTTAAATTATTAGGTACAACAGACATAATTTTACTCTCCTCAGTGCTATAAAAGTTATTAAGTACTCTTCTCAATTTCTGAACTTGTCAGTCATGGACTGATGTTGGAAAACCCTTAGAGTAGCACTGGCCTGGGGCATTGTCAACATCCACGTGGCTGAAAGAGGGTCACCACCTGCTCCAGGTGACAGTCATAGAAAGGAAGAAAAGAGTGTGGATGAGGTTCCATTCCACCCCATGGTCATTTTTAAATATTTTCAATCAGGTTTATTGAGGTATAATTTATACAAAATAAAATCCACCCTTTTAAGATGTATAATTGTAAGAGAATTGATAAAAGTATACCCCACCCCCCACAATCAAGATATATAATATTTCCATCACCCCTAAAAGTTCTCTCTTGCCCTGTTTTTAATAAGTCTTTTCCCTCACCACCCCAGCCCCTGACAATCACTAATCTGATTTCTGTCCCTCTAGTTTTGCTTTTTCCCAAATGCCATATAAATGAAATCATAGAGGATATAGTTTTTTGAGTCTGGATTTTTTTTTCTACTTAAGATTCATTCATGACCTTACATGTACAGTAGTTCCTTCCTTTTAATTGCTTTTAATTTGATATACAAACATTTTTAAAATCCATTCTCCTGTTGATGGGCATCTCAGCTCTTTCTAGTTTCGGGGCACTATCAGTAAAGTTAATATAAAACACTGGTGTGAGTTCTTTGCATGATATAAGTTTTCCTTTCTCTTAGGTCAAATCTAGGAGTGGGATTGCTGAGTCATATGGTAAGCATGTGATCAACCATAAGAAACTGCCACACTGTTCCTAAGTGGTTGTACCATTTTGCATTCCCTCTGTGAGGGTGTGAGAATTTGAGTTGCTCCACACCCTCATCAGCCCTTGGTATTGCCAGTTGTTTTAATTTTAGCCATTCTTAGAATTGTGGAGTCATGGTATCTCATTATGGTTTTAACTTGCGTTTCCCTAACAACTAATTGTGCTAAGCATCTTTTTCATGTACTCATTTGTCAACCTTCTCTTCTTTGGTTGAGGGTTCAGTTTTTTGCCAGTTTTTTTTTTTTTTAAGTGAGTTTTTTTAAATTATTATTGGGTTGAGAGATTCTTTACATATTCTGGATATCGGTCCTGTATCAAAATGTGTTAGGCAAATATTTTCTTCCCGTCTATGACTTGCCTTTTCATTTCCTTAACAGTATCTTTTGAAGAGCAGAAGCTTTTACTTTTTCATGAAATCTAATTTATTTTTTTCTTTATGTGCCTTACCAGAGAAATTGCTGCCTAACCCAAGGTCACAACGATTTTTCCCTATGTCTTCTTCTAAAAGTTTTATTTTAAATCTTACATTTTGAGGTAATTTTTGTATGTGGTATGAGGTATGGGTCCAGGTTCACTTTTATTGTAATGAATATCTAATTGTTCCAGCTCCATTTATTGAAAACACAATCCTTTTTCCATTGAATTACCTTGGCACCTTTGTCTAAAATCAATTGACCATATATATATATGGGTTTATTCTTGGATTATATATTTGGTTCCATTGACCTCTCTGTCTATCTTTTCACAAATACCACATTGTCTTGATTACAGTAATTCTTGAAATCAGGTAGGTATGTCCTCCAACTTTGTTCTTTGTTTTCATAATTGTAGATGTAGATGATCATGTTGTCTGCAAATAAAGACAGTTTTACTTCCTTCTAAATCTGTATGCCTTTTATTTCTTTTTCTTGACTTTTCCACTGTCTAGAACCTTCAATACAATGTTGAATACAAGTGGTGAGAGCAGACTTCCTAGTCTTGTTCTTGATTTTAGGGGGAAAATATTCAGTCTTTTAACTTTAAGTATGAAATAAACTGTAGGTTTTTTCATAAATGCCCTGTATCACATTGATAATTACTCCTAGTTTGCTGGGAGATCTTATCATGAATGGATGTTGAATTTTGCCAAATGACTTTTCTGCATCTATCACAATGATGGCATGATTTTTCTCTTTTAGTCTGCTGATATAGTATGAATTACATCGATTAATTTCAAATGTTGAAACAAATTTGCATTCTTGGGATATACTCCACTTGGTCACGATATATTTATCCTTTTTACTTATTGCTGGATTTGATTTACTAATTTTTTGTTGAGTATTTTTACATAAATGTTCATGAGGGATATAGTCTTGGCTTTCTTTTCTTATAAAGTCTTTGTCTAGTTTTGATATCAGGGTAATGCTGGCATCATAAAATGAGTTGGGAAGTGTTTCCTACTCTTCAATTTCTGGACAAATTTGTATAGATTAGTATGATTTTTTCTGTAAATGTTTGACAGAATTCTTCAGTAAAGCCACTTAGGTCTAGAGATGTCTTTGTTGGAAGGATTTAACCACAATTCAATGTTTAAAATAGATACTGGATTCTGGATTATTGGTTATTTATTTCTCTTTGACTGAGCTTTATAGTTTGTGTCTTTCAAGGAATTTGTCCACTTCGTCTAAATAATCAAAAGTATTGGCATAAAGTTGTTCATAACATTCCTTTATTATCCTTGTAAGGTCTATATGATCTGTAGTAATGGTCTTTCTTTCATTCCTGATATTGGCAATTTATAACTTCTCTCTTTTTTAATTGATCAGTTTGGTTAGAAGTTTATCAATTTTATTGCTTATTTAAGGAAAAAAAGTTTTTGTTTCTGTGAGTTTTCTCTGTTGCTTATCTTTGTTCCTTTGTATGCAATGTATGCAATGTTCCTTTGCTTTTTCTTTTTTGGCTGCCCTCAAGATTTTGCTTTATCTTTAGTTTTCAACAGTTTGACTATGATGTGTCCAGGTTTTGTTTTTTAGGTTTTGCTTGTTTGTTTGTTTTTACTTTTCCTGCTTGGGGATTCTCTGGGATTCTTGGATCTGTGCCTTGAGGTCTTTCATTATTTTTGGAAAATTACCAGCTATTCTCTCTTCAAATATTTCTCCTGCTTTGTTCCTTCTTTCTTCTTCTGGAATTACAATTACATGTATGCTAAACTATTTGATGTTTTCCTATAGTTCTTGGATGCTCTGTTGTTGTTGTTGTTATTACACTTTGTTTTTTTCTGTGTGTTTCAGTTTGAATAAAGTCTATCTTCAAGGTCATGGAGTCTTTCCTCAGCTGTGTCTAGGTTACTGATGATCCTGGCAAAGGAATTTTTCATCTCTGATATCATGTTTTGTTTTCCTTAGCATTTCAATTAGACTCTTCTTTTGGGTTTTATTTCTCTACTGAAATTACCCATCTATCCAAGCATGTCATCTGCCCTTTCCACTAGATTCTTTAACATATTAATCACAGTTATGTAAAATTCCCTGAGAATTCTAGCATCTGGGTTTTCTCTGAGTCTGGGTCTATTGATTGCTTTATCTCATGAGAGTGGATTGTTTTTCTTACTTTTGTATATGTGTATCTTGTAAGTTTTGATTAAATGGTGGATATCATATATAGAGGAACTGTACAGACTGAAGCAAAGAATTTTATGTCTGGATATGCCTCTTCTTGTGTCATGCAGTTAATGGAGGGTTAGTCAGTCTAGTCAGGAGTTGAGCTTGATGAGTTTTCTTGTTGTTGTTACTACCTCCAGTGCAGTGTAGGCTTCTAATTCCTTTAGCAGTGGGCTTCTGTTATCATACCCTTATTTTTTTAAAGAAGGTACCAGGGATTGAACCCGGGAACTTGTACATGGGAAAAAGGCACTCAACTGCTGTGCTACACCCACTCCCCTACTATATGCTTTTATTGGGGGAGGGAGATTAGGATATCAGAAGCTTTTTTTCTCAGTGTTCCTCAGCTTTTAGCCTATGCACAAAGACAGTCTCTCTTCATGCTTTGGTCCCTCCCACAACACTAGACTGATGTTGCTTATTCCTCAATGCTAGGCTCATAATGGGGGTTGAGCCTCAGTCTTTGGCAAGTCCTATGTATCTTGGCTTCACAGGTGGGGATTTCCAACCCATTTTCTCCTTGGCAGCCAAACCCTGTCTTACATCTGTGGTTCTTCTGGAGCAGTAGCAGACCCCTGCTTAGTATTAGTTTAGGATCCTAGGTCTAAGATGGTTTCTCGCCCTTTTCTCAGGCAAGAGGGTGTCTACTTTTTGTTGTTGTTTTTTAACTGCACTAAGTGGCTTTATTAGAGAAAGCCAGTGTTACAAAGAACTTAAGAGTTGGCATTAGGGCACTTCTTCTTGTCAAAGGTGGGCACAACATTGATAAAACGCCGGTTGTATTGCATCTGCTGCTTGGCCTGGCCCGTCTTCTTCTTCTCCTGTTTGGCCACCTTGGGAGTCTGACCTCTCACTTTCCCAGCACGGGCCAGGGAACCATGGACTTTACCTCCAAGCATGCGGCCAGCTATTTCCAGAGTGGTCAGGGCCTCCACCCCACACTGGCCCAGGGTAGCCTCACCCTCCAGAGGCGTGCCTGCCAAGAGCACGACGATCTTCCGGGGCGATTCCCTCCCGCAATGCTACATCGGCCTTGATCTGAGTGACCGTTTCCTGACCGTCATCTCAAGGGTGTGTAGTTCCTGGGTGTGGACAAAGAGCTGCATGTTGGCGACTGAGCCAAGGCCGCTGCTGCCTCTACGCCAAAGATGGAGTCGAGAAAGAGCCAGGCGTCTACTTCTACCCCTCCTCCAGCAGCAATTCATCTTTACCTCTGCCTTGAGGTTAAGACAGTTTTCTGCTCCTCTACCAGAGGCAGTTGAGTTTTGCTTCTATTCCTCACCAGAAGAAATACATCTTTGCCTGTATCTTAGACAAGAGAATGCTGTTCCCCAGGTGGCTTAATGCTCTTAATTTTTAGGATAGAATTGACTGAGAGAGTGAGTGGGCTTGTGCCATTCTCAAGCAGCAATCACCTTCTGAACAGCTTCGCCACCCAGGGGACTGCCTCTGGCCTCCTGCCCTGGCCTAATCTTTCTTGTTAGGTTAGCAGCTGGGGGAGCCCTATGGATAGCTTGAAAGTGGGTGTGAACTACATTTCAAACAGACACCCTAACCCACACTTGGCTTTTAAGATTGTGTTAAAATCTTAGCAGATTTATTCTTACTTGTATGGTAGTTACCTCCTTCTCCTATCCTTTGCCCAGAGTGAAACAGTTCATGGGCCCTCTTTGGAGGGACTTTCCCATCTTTTTAATTCAGTTTATTTAATTGCCTGTGACCTTAGCTCTCTTACTAGCTCAAAAGTTGTGATTTTGTTAGTTTTTGGGCTTTTTCTCATTTTTACATTTCTGCATTTTACACATAAGTGCAAGTTTCCACCATGGGCTTAGTCTTTAAAAGCCTTGTCCCAGAAGAGGCCTGCAACATTTCCACTCATGATCCAGCAATGAGAACTCAGTCACATGGCCACACGTAGCTGCAAAGGATTCTCAGAATTGTTATGTGTCCAGGAAGAAGGGGAGAATGGATTTTAGGGAATAATCATCAGTCTCTGTCACAGGTTCCAAACAAGTGAGATCTAAAATGACTCTGGGCTTGGAGCAACTGGGAATCACTATAAAATAGTGAGTTTTACTGGTCCCATTTTTGGTGTTATTCCTGTAAAGATGGTAAGAAATCTGAAGGGAGAGAGGCCCAGGACTATCCTCTTGTGGGTGTTCTATGGGATATGAGGAGTCACTCCAGTCCCATGCAGACCTGGGCTCCACCTCCATCAGGCTCACCTGTGGAATGGACTGGACCTTGTGGGAGCACGATGCCTTGAATGCACCCAGGTTATCAATCCTGGCTGTGCATGTTAGCCATCTGTGCAACTTTTAAAGAATTCAAATGCCTGGGCTTCACTCTAGAAATTCTGAAGGTTGAAGGTGAAGCACAAGCATCTACATTTTTTGAAGAAAAAAAATCTCCCTGGACATTCCTGATGTACAGCAGCTTTGATATCTCTGGGCTGGTCTATAGCTGAAACAAAAGCAAGGGTGACATTCTCTTGGCTGTCTTCCTAGGCTGATGCCTGAACTTCTCCCCCAACACTCCCCACCTTGCAGTGCTGTCTGCTGCAGTGTTATGGCTTTCTTCCTCCAGGGAAAATGGCTAGAACCAGGTAAAAGATTCAGCAGAGCCAGATTTTTCTTCTTTGGCCTAGACCATCTCCTTCAGAAAGACTGAGAGTCACTTCAGAGAGTCTGCAGACAGAATGTGAACTGTACCAAAGGAGCCTCACAGATGAAGGATGGGGCATAGAGAGGACTTGAGCATATATCCTGAAGGCTGAAGTGCCTCAAAAACTGACATCTTCACAGCACATGCAATGAACAGTGAGTGGTAGGAGCCTCGAGGAGGACAGAGTGACCGAGTTGGCTTAGGGAGGCCTGAGAAGGCTTTACAGAGGACATGATGTTGGAGCTGTTGTTTGAAGGATACATGAGGGTTTGGGAGTGGCGAGATAGGAGATGAGCACTTAGAAAGACATAAAGCCTGAAGAGACCTGCTGTGTTTGGGGGATGGTAAGAGGGTTCTTGTGGTCCAAGTCTAAGTGATATGGAGGGATTGGGTGAGATATACAAGCCAAGACATATGAATTTTATTCTGGGAAGATGAAGAGCCAGGTGTAGTTTTTTGGTAATTATATTAGTCAGCCAAAGGGGTGCTGATACAAAATTCCAGAAATCAGTTGGTTTTTATAAAGGATATTTATTTGGAGTAGTTACCAGGCCATAAAGTATAAGTTACTTCTCTCACCAAAGTCTTTTGCCATGTGTTGGAGCAAGATGTCTGCTGACATCTTGAAGGGTTCAGGCTTTCTCTTCCTCTTAAGGCTCTGTGGTCCCAGCTTCTTCCAATATTAGCTGTAGGCTGGGATAAGTCTTATCTCTCCTGGGGCTCGTTCCTCTCTGGGCTCAGCTGCAGCTGTAGGTTGTTAGGCTCTCTCTCTTTCCAGGGCCTCTGCTGTGTCTATGGAGCTATCTCTATTCCTCTGTGTTCTTCTCCTGTGTGTTTACTTCCTGGGGCTTCAGCTCAAAACTCCAACTAAGTCCTGTGCCTTGTTTTCTACTGACATGGCCCAATCAAAGCCCTAATCATAATTTAATCAAGTAAAAGTGAAACCTCTGACAGACCAGTTTACAAACATACTCCAATATCTATTTTTGGAATTCATAAACAATGCCAAACTGCACAGTACCTGAATGTGTTTATCAGGTCTCTTTGAGGAGAAGATTATAAGTGGATTCAATAGGTGGCCTATCTTGCTTTTTGGGTTCTCCCAGAAGCAGAAGCTTCTGTAATGAAGTCAGAGCAACCGACACCATCACCACCAACATCAAATACATTACATGTTGACCATTTATTAATCACCTACTTTGTGCCAGACATTATGCTAAGCCTTTTACCTGAAACATGCTATTTAATCCCCATGAAAAACCTATGAGGCAGGAAATATCATCCCCACGTAATAGCTGAGAAAACTGAGGCCCAGAGAACACACACAACTACTAAGTGTCAGAGTCAGGGCTTAAACAGCTCCCAGCCCCAGATGATCATTTGTCCTGGATCTAAACAAACAGGTTTTCCCCCTTTCTTTAGCACAGTCTCTTGAGAGGCAAATGGCAAGAGGATAAACCAATATATCAGCATTATGGAAGTGTCCTAGTGTTGGTACCTTGTCCATCCATGCTACTCTCCATTCCTCCTACATCGCTAATGCAGTAAGCCTGATCCTTGCAGACTTACTCTGTGGCACTATGGGGACTACAAAAATTACAAGGCTTGCATTTAGATAAGACACCGATTGAGACCATAAGAGAGGTATGTCTAATACTCTCGGGTTGAAAAAAAAAAAAAAAAAAAAAA
>JAQZBX010055633.1:0-18374 GCA_029593785.1 Cabassous unicinctus | reverse complement strand
GGATAACAAGGATGAATCTTGAGGACCTTATGTTGAGTGAAGCAAGCCAGGCATTGAAGGATGAACAGTAAATGACCTCACTGATATGAATTAAGCAAATTGAGCAGACTCAAAAGCTATTGTCTGGAAGATAGGTTTACAGGAAATAGAAAGGGAGAAGGTTGTGAGCCAACACTCATTTGGATGTAATCTGTGGTAAGGTGAAAGTGTGTAGTTGCATATGGAAGGGATATGACAGGCGGGTAGTGATATTATTGGGTTGGGTGGTGCAGGGTTGCCAGTGGGTAGATTGGGAAGGGTGGGTTGGAAGGTCCAGGGAACTTGGGGGAGGGTTGGGAGAGGGACCAGGTGAACACTGGGGATTTGCGGGTATATGGTTGAAAGTACAAAGTTGAGAATGCTCTTATGGAAATATGACAAGGAAGGGTTACTGGTTTAGAGTGTTGGATGGGGTGGCATTTGGGACAGGGTGCACCTGGAGCAGCCTTCTAGGGAGTGTGTGAGTTATCATTTTGTCATAATGTGTTGTATCAGTGGATGGAGACCCACATAATGAGTGGGAAGGAGTTGGACCTCATCCTTGGGAGGACCGATTTGTTCACAAATAGAGAGGCAAGAGTCTCTTGAGATCATGGGCAGTTCCTAATAAGGGAGGACAAACCAGTGTGTCAAGACCTCAGCGTTGTTGCAAGTAACTATGAATCTTATCCAAGGAGTAAAGCCAGGGGTTCACTGTGGGACTCGAGGTGGGGGGGGAAGAGAGGAATAGACTAAATCGAACAGGGGGTATTTAGTGAGCAGTGGAAGTGCTCTGCATGATCTTACAATGATGGACACAGGCCATGTTAAATATCATCAAAATTTATAAAAGTGTGTGGTCTAAAATGTAAACTGTAATGTAAACCATTGATCATGTTTAGTAGCTATGTTTCACTATTTGTATATCAGTTATAACAAAGGTACCATCCACATATAAAAAGGTATTAATTTGGGAAGGAGGAAATGGGGAGGATGTTAGATATATGAGAGTCCTCTGTATTCTGTATGTGACTTTACTGTGACCTAAAACTTCTTTGAAAACAAAATGAAAAATGGTAAGACACTGGGAAATAAATGGAAGAAAATACAGAGAGGACACCAGATATGACAGTGATGAAAGGCAAAATGTCAAAAAAAATTTTTAAAAATATTTTTCATTATTTTTTAATATCCTAATCTTTTAATTGTATTTTATTTTTAGTTTTTAAAATTTTTATGTATTTTATTTCTTATATTTAAACTTATCATTATTACTTCATTTTCCTATTAATTGTGGTTAACTCTTTTAATGGCTTTACTTTTGAAAAGGCTTTGGATCACAGAAGGGTTACAGCTGGGGCAAGGGAGGATCATTGGTGTGGGGTGTCAGTGATGGGGGATACATTGGAAGAAGCTCACCTGGGCATACATATAAGGTATATAAAAATGTGCAAATGTTCACGGGGCATTGTTACAGTGGGTAGAGACTCACACAATGACCGAGAGAATATTGAATTCCCATCCTGGAGAGTTCTGTAACATTCTCTAATGGAGCAGCAACAGTCCCCTAAGTGCAGGGGCAATGACTAGCGAAGGAGGATGATCCACTGATGGCCCCTTGATATTGCCGACTATGCTTAGGAGCCTTTTCTCTTGAAATTGAAACTTAGCCTAGTGTTCTGGGGTGCTTAAGAGTTGCCTCCTGAGAGCCTCCTTGTTGCTCAATTGTGGACTTTCTCTAAGCCAATCTCAGCATATAAATACATTACCTTCCCCCCAGCATGGGACATGACTCCTGGGGATGAGCCTCCCTGTCACCGATGGATTACAACCAAGCACCAACTAGCAATGCAACTGGACAAAGACCTCCTTTAAAAGGGGGAAAAGGTAAAGACAAATGAGATTATATGGCTAAGAGTCTTCAAAGTGAATTGGGAGGTCATCCCAGAGGTTACACTTATGCACATCTCAATAGGATCTCATAGACTGCCAAAGTGGATACTACCCCAAATAGTGGGGCTCCTGAGGGCTCTGGAGACATCCAGGTCTTATGGTCAGGGCAGATAGCTCCAGAGTTTGATGCCTTGCCAGTGGGCCCTACTTTGGAGTTTGTGCTCCTGAGAGTGACAGAGTTGGACTCAATCATGTCTTCCCTACACATGGCTCATCTGTCCCTTCTATTTAAACCTATACTTGGTGCTGTAGTTCGAAGGTGTATGTCCAAGAGACTCGAGTCTTTGGGCTGCCCATGTGCTAGCTGGGCCTGGAATTTCAGTGGAGTTGCAATACCTCCTCTACAGCTCTTTGGGCTCACCTAGGACAACTAACAAGGAGATGATGATGGACAACATCCATACCAAGGGACACAGAGAGTCTGAAACTGCATTCCCCATGGGATATAAGCCCCCTCTCAGTTAGAGGTGGAGTGGACATCACCATCCCAGAATCCTCAGGATTGGGGAATAAACTATTGACTAGAGTGGACTTACTGGTATTCTACTATAGACATATTGTGATTCTAGCAATGGAAGAAATTACAACATTGATGTGGAGGCAGTGGCCACTGGAGGCTCTGGGGGCAGGAAGAGGGAAAAACAGTTGTAATACGGGGGCTTTTTTGGGACTCGGTAATCATCCTGAATGACATTGCAATGACAGATATAGGCCATTTTATAGCATCACAAAACATGCAGAACTGTGTGGGAGAAAGTGTAGACTACAATGTGAGCTATGGTCCAAGCCCCAGGATGCATTCATCAATTGCAATGAATGTATCACACTAATGAGGGATGCCACCACTTAGTGTTTCTCAGTGGCCAATTTTCCATTCAAGTTCCTGCCTTCTACCATTTTCAGGACCATACCCCCTTGAAGAATTATTCCTCTCTTCCCTCTATTTCTCTGCCTTCTTATACCCCTTCCTAGAAACTATCCACTCCAACCCAGTTCCTGTTTTTAAAAATATAAAACAAATTTGCTCTCCAGATCCTATTAGGCTCTTCCCATAAACAGAGAATCAACCATCTATCCTGCTACGTAGAAGGCCACATCACGGGGTTCCACTGACAGATTTTGAGAGTTCAATGTTTTCTCCTTCTTACTCTACCAATCTCTTTGATTGGTAGGAGGTAGATATAGAAAAATATCTTCTCATAATATGAATTAGGCCACTCTCCTTTGAAGGCAGAAGGACCTATAGTAAATTGTTGTTTTAAATAAGCATTTTTATAATCCAACCTCTTTAATAAAAAATTGGTAGAGGAAGATGATTTTGGAAGAGGTATACAGGATGAATTGAAAAGAGAAGAGGTAGATAAAGAAAAATAATATGCTTTTTATAGCAGTTTAAGCATGAGGTTATATAGAAATGAAGAATTTACAAGTGTGGCAGTTTGATATTACTTACGAATTCCAAAAGAGATATTATGTTTGTAAACTGGTCTGTTCCTCTGAGCATGATACCTTTTGATTGTATTAGATTCAGCTGAGATGTCTTTGGTTAAATTATGTCAAGATTAGGGCTTTGATTTGACCATTTCATTAGGGTGTGCAGGGTTGAGTCCCTGCCCCCTTGGTGGGCTGATAAAACAGACTCTCACACAGGAGAACACAGAAAAAGACACGGCAGAGGAGAGAACATGGTTTTGACACTGGAGACCCAGGGAGAGATGAGACTTTCACCTAATAGTCTACAGCTGACCTTGTGAAGAGACCAGAGCAACTGAGCCCAGAAAGAAACATGCCCCAGGAAGAGAGATAAACCTTATGCCAGCCTACAGCTGAGATTGGAAGAAGCTGGAACCATGGAGCCTTAAAAGAAAGAAGGCTGAACCCTCACAGACATCATCCACCATCTTGTTTCAACATGTGGCAAATGACTTTGCGCAAGAAAATACCTCTTATAGCACCTTGATTTGGACTATTTGGGACCTTGTGACTGTAAGCTTTTACTCCAAAAAAATATCTTCTATAAAAGCCAAAAGAGTTCTGGTACTTTGCATTAGCACACTTTTTGGCTGACTAATACAAGTATACAAGAATATACTCAAGGATGTTTATTGCATCATTATTTGCAGTGGCAACAAACTGGGAGATTAATAAATTGTGGAAATTCATACTATGAGTAATATGCAGATATTTAAAAATGGTTTGGACCTATATGTGTTGTCTAGAGAGATATCATTGAGATTATTTTAGTGGAATACATATTTTTATCAAAATAATCAAGAAAAGTAACCATTTAAGTGGGAATTCATATGTTTATGTATATTCAAATGTGCACAGAAAAGCTGCTAAAGCAATATACAATAAATGTGTATGTCACTGATCATCTGACAAGGGGGAGGTTTGGGATTAAGGATGGAAAGGAAGTAGAAAAGAGGGAAAATTTATTTTTCTTTAGATATGTTATTTTACTAGTTATGGTAATTGTTATTTTCTAATTTTGAAAGATAAATTTACAATTATTTCTAAAAATGATATAAGGTCCTGTACAAAGGTAAAGTGATATTGGAAAACATGATATTGGAAAAACATGATTGATGTAAGAGGTATCACAAGAAAACAAACAAAATTTTGTGTCTAGAGGAAATATGAAACATTCCAAGAAGGAAAAAGAAATATGTAACTACTAAGTTATACAACATTAAAGACCAGATTAGACAGAATTTTGGCACAATACAATTAAAGAGCAGACTTAGCAATGCTATTTATTTTATTATTATTATTTACTAATTGAATGTTTTAATTCTTTTTTATTTTTTTAATTTTATTTTTTTTAAAGATACTTAGATTACATAAATATTACATAAAAAATTTACATCTCCTACATATTCCCACATTAACAACATCCTTCATTAGTGTGGTACATTCACTGCAATTGATGAACACATTTTGGAGCATTGCCACTAAGCATGGATTATGGTTTACATTGTAGTTTACACTCTCTTCCACCCAATTCTGTAGGTTATGGCAAGATATATGATAATGGCCTGTATCTGTCATTGCAGTGTCATTCAGGACAATTCCCAAAGTCCTGAAAATGCTTCTGTATTACAATTATTTCTCCCTCTCCCTGCCCTCAGAACCTCCAATGGCAACTGCCTCCACACCAGTGATATAATTTATTCCATTGATAGAATCACAGTAAGCTTATAGTAGAATACCAGTAAGTCTACTTTAGTCCATAGTTCATCCCCCAATCCTGAGAATTCTGAGATGGTGATGTCCACTCCACTTCTAATTGAGAGGGGGCTTCGATCCCATAGGGCCAATGGATGGGACTCACTTGTTTGCAGTTGTAGACACTCTTGGTTCCTTGGTATGATAGTTGTCCATCATCACTTTCAGGTTAGTTGTCCTGGGTGAGTCCAGTGAACTGGGGAGTAGGTGTTGCAACTCCATTGAGATTCAGGGCCCAGCTGGCACATGGACAGCCCAAAGATTTAAGTCTCTTGGACATACACTTACCAACTCTAGTACTAATTACAGGTTCAAATAGAAGGACAGAAGAGCTATGTGTAGGGAAACCACAACTGAGACCAACTTTGTCACACTGAGGAGTATAAACTCCAAATTAGGGCCCACTGGCAAGGCACCTAACTTCTGACTATCTGTCTTGACTATATTGTCTGGATGTCTCCAGAGCCCTCAGGAGCCCTGCTATTTGTGGTAGTATCTACTTTGGCAGTCAATGGGAACCTGCTGAGACATATATAAGTATAACCTCCAGAATGACCCCCCGACTCACTTTGAAGTCTCTTAGTCATAAAAACTCATTTGTCTTTACCTTTTCCCCCTTTTGGTCAAGGTCTTTTTCCAGTTGCATTGCTAGTTGGTGCTTGGTAGCAATCCCTCAGTGCCAGGGAGGCTCATCCCTGGGAGTCATGTTCCATGCTGGGAGGAGGGTAATGAATTCATATGCTGAATTTGCCTTAGAGAGAGGCCACATTTGAGCAACAATGAGGCTCTCAGGAGGTAACTCTTAGGCACCCTGTACTACTACGCTAAGTTTCAATTTCAAAAGTAAAGGTTCATAAGGACTGTCATCAATGTCAAGGGCCCGTCGTCGGACCATCCTCCTTCACTAGTCATTGCCCTTGTACTCAGAGGATTCTTGCTGTTCCATTAGATAATGTGGCAGAGCTCCCCAGGATGGGAATTCGATATTCTTTTGGTTATTGTGTGAATCTCCACCCACCGTGACAATGCTCCAGGAACATTTCAACATATTTATATGACTTATATGTATGCCTGGGTGAGCTTCCTCCCATAAATCCCCCATCACTGACAGCCCGCACCAATGATCCTCCCCTACCACAGTTGTAACCCTTCTGTGATCCAAAACCTCTTCTAAAATTAAGCCAATAAAATAGCCAAATACAACTAATAAGAAAATGAAATAATAATGATAGTTTTAAAAATAAGAAATAAAGTACAAAAAAATTTTAAAAAGAGAAAAATAAAAAATTTGGAGGGATAATAAAAAATAATGAAAAAATATTTTAAAAGTTTTTTTTTGACATTTTACCTTTCTTCACTGTAAGATCTGTTTTCCAGTATGTACAGTGAAATTTTCTTCCATTTATTCCCCAGTGTCTTACTTTTTCCATTTTATCTTCAAAGAAGTTTTAGGTTACAGAAAAGTCACCTACTGAATACAGGGGACTCTCATATACCCAACATCCTCCCCCCTTTTCCCCTTCCCCTATTAATAACATTGTATATGTGGATGGTACATTTGTTACAACTAAAGTACAAATATTGAAACATAGTTACTAATCATGGTCAATGGTTTACATTATGGTTTTCATTTTGGGCCATACACATTTATAAATTTTCATGAAATTTAACATGGCCTGTATGAATCATAGCAAGATCATGTAGAACATTTCCATTGCCCCAAAAATGCCACCTGTTCCATCTCTTCACTCCTCCCTCCTCCTCCCCTTGGGGCCCATGGCAATCACCAGGCTTTTCTCTTTGAAGGACAAGATTCATATTTACTTGAAACAACACTGAGGGCTTGATACACTGGTCTGTCCTCCCCTATTAGGTGCCACTCATGTTCTTGAGAGACTCTTGCCCCTCTATTTGAGAACATAGTGGGCCTCCCCAGGATGGGAGTCCACCAACTTCCCGCTCATTATGTGGGTCTCCACCTACTGATATAACACACTATGAGAAGATGAACACACACACTCCCTAGAAGCCTGCCCCAGGTAAACCTTGTCCTAAATGCTTCCCACATACAACACCCTAAACCAGTAACCCTCACTTGCCATATTTCCAAAAGAACATTCCCAACATTGTAGTTTCAACCGTGTACCCACCAATCCCCAGTGTTCACCTGCTCCCTCCTCAAAGCATCCCCACAGTTCCATGGACAGTCCAACCCGCCCTTTCCACCCTCCCCCCATGAGAAACCAGCACCATCTAATCCAGTAGTATCACTGTACCACTGTCATGCCCCTCCACTACACAACTACACACTTCCACCTTATCATATATTTTGCCTGTATGGACATTTGCTCACAACCTTCTTCTCCCTTTCTATTTCATGTAAACCTGTCTTCCAGAGTCTAGCTCTGTGCATCTGGTCAATTTGCTTAATTCATATCAATGAAGCCATGTAAAATTTGTCCTTCAGTGCCTGACTTGCTACACTCAACATAAGGTCCTCAAGATTCATCCATGTTATCCCGTGTGTTAATACTGCATTCCTTCTTACAGCTGAGTAGTATTCCATTGTATGTAAATACCACAATTTGTTTATATGTTCATCTGTTGAAGGGCATTTGGGT
Organism: Cabassous unicinctus; assembly: GCA_029593785.1. Classification (NCBI taxonomy): domain Eukaryota; kingdom Metazoa; phylum Chordata; class Mammalia; order Cingulata; family Chlamyphoridae; genus Cabassous; species Cabassous unicinctus. Next base: position 10,554 of record JAQZBX010055633.1, on the reverse strand, counting down.
TGATTCCAACTTTTGGCAAGAATGCCACTATGAACATTGGTGTGCATATATCTATTCATGTCTTTGCTTTCAGTTCTTCTGGGTATATACCCAGCAGTAGAATTATTGGATCATATGGCAGTTCTCTAGTTAGTTTTCTGAGGAACTGCCATACTCTCTTCCACAATAGCTGGACCATTCTACATTCCCACCAGCAGTCGACATTGGTTCCCATTCCTCCACATCCTCTCCAAAGCTTATAGTGTTCTGTTTTTTTAATAGCCACCAGTCTAATGGGGATAAGATGATATTTAATTGTAGACTTGATTTGCATTTCCCTAATAGTGATGTTGAGCATCTTTTCATGTACTTTTTATCCTATTGTATTTCTTCTTTGCAGAAGTGTCTATTCAAACCACTTTCCCATTTTTTATATGGATTGCCTTTTTATTTTTTGAGGTATAGGATTTCTTTAAATATGCTGGATATTAGGCCCCTATCAAATATATGGTTACCAAATATTCTCTTCCTTTTAGTAACCTGCCTCTTCACTTTCCTGACAAACTCCTTTGAGGTGCAAAAGTTTTTAGTCTTGAGGAGGTCCCATTTATCTATTTTTTATTACATTGCTCATGCTTTGGGTGTAAAGTCCATGAAACCATTTCCTACTACAAGATCCTGTAGATGCTTCCCTACATTATCTTCCAAGGTCTTTATGGTCTTGGCTCTCATATTTAGATATTTGATCCATCTTGAGTTAATTTTTGTATAAGGTGTGAGATGGTGTTCCTCTCTCATTCTTTTGGACATGGATATGCAGTTCTCTGAGTGCCATTTGTTGAAGAGGCCATTCTCTCCCAGTTGAATGGGCTTGGTGGCCATGTTGAATATCAGTTGACTGTATACAAGGATCTATAAGAGAACTCTCAATTTGGTTCCATTGGTCAGTATGTCTATCTTTGTCCCAATACCATGTAGTTTTGACCACTGTAGCTTGGTACTATGTTTTAAAATCAGGTAGTGTGAATCCTCTGATTTCATTTTTCTTTTTCAATGTGTCTTTGGTGATTGGGGACCTCTTCCCCTTCCATATTTCATAGTTAGTTTTTCCAATTCAGTAAAAAATGCTGTGTTGATTTTTATTGGGATTGCATTAAATCTGTAGATCAGTTTGTGTAGAATAGACATCCCAATGATGTTTAGTCTTCCATTCCATGAACAGGGAATATTCTTCCATTTATTTAAGTCTTCTCTGATTTCCTTTAACAGTGTTGTGTAGTTTTCTGCATATAAGTCCTTTACATCTTTAGTTAAATTTATTCCTAGGTATTTGATTCTTTTATTTGTTATTGTAAGTGGGATTTTTTTTCTTGATTTCTTCCTCAGATTGCTCATTATTGGTGTACAGAAATGCTACCAATTTTTGCACATTGATCTTATAACCTGTGACTTTACTGAACTCACTTATAAGCTTTAGAAACTTTTTTGTAGATTCCTCAGGACTTTCTATGTATAGGATCAGGTCATCTGGAAAAAGTGAAATTTTCACTTCTTCCTTTTCAATTTGGGTGACTTTTATATCTTTTTTCTTGCCTAAATGCTCGAGCAAGTACTTGTAACACACTGTTAAATAGAAATGGTATAAGTGGGCATCCTTGTCTTGTTCCCAATCTTAGAGGGAAAAGCTTTAGGATTTCACCATTGAATATGATGTTAGCTGTGGGTTTTTCATATATATCCTTTATCATGTTCAGGAAGTTTCCTTCTATTCCTATCTCCTGCAGTGTTTTTATCAGGAAAGGGTGCTGTATTTTGTCAAATGCTTTTTCTGCATGTGGTTTTATTTTTTGATCTGTTTATGTGGTGTATTACATTGGTTGATTTTCTTATTTTGAATCATCCTTGCATACCAAGGATAAAACCCTCTTCATCATGGTGTAAAATTCATCTGATATATTGTTGTTATGATTAGCAAGTATTTTGTTGAGAATTTCAGCATCTAGTTTCATTAGAGATTGGTCTATAGTTTTCCTTTTTTGTGGTGTCTGTTTGGCTTTGGTATTAGGATGATGTTGGCATCATAAAATGTGTTAGGCAACGTTCCCTCCACTTCTATTTTTTGGAAGACTTCAAGCAGGATTGGTGTTAGTTCTTTCTGGAATGTTTGGTAGAATTCACCTGTGAAGCCATTTGGTTCTGGATTCTTGGTTGGGAGGTTTTTGATGACTAATTCTATCTCATTATTTGTGATTTTTCCGTTGAGTTCATCGATTTCTTCTTTCAGCAATGTAAGCTGCTTGTGTGTTTCTAGGTACTTGTCCATTTCCTCTAAATTATCCATTTTGTTGGCATATAATTTTTCAAAGTATGCTTTTATGATACTCTTTATTTCTGTAGGGTCAGTGGTGATACCCCTTCCTTATTTCTGTTTTTAGGTATTTGCATCTTCTCTCTTTTTTCCTTTATTAGTCTAGCTAAGGGTTTTTCAATTTTATTGATCTTCTCAAAGAACCAGCTTTTGGTTTTGTTTATTTTTTCTAGTGCTTTTTTATCTTCTATTTCATGTAGTTCTGCTCTAATCTTTGTTATTTCTTTCTTTCTACTTCCTTTGTGGTTAGTTTGTTGTTCTTTTTCTAATTCCTCCAGGTGTGCTTTTAGGTCATTGATTTTAGCTCTATCTTCTTTTCTAATATAGGCATTTATGGCTATGAGTTTCCCTGTCAGTACAGCTTTTGCTGCATCTCATAGGTCTTAATACATTGTGTTGTCATTTTCATCCATTTCAAGATAGTTACTAATTTCTTTTGCAATTTCCTCTTTGACCCACTGTTTGTCTAAGAGTGTGTTGTTTAACTTCCCTTTCTTTGTGCCTAATCTGGTTCTCTGCCCCATACAGATTTCCAGCTTCATTCGATTGTGGACAGACAAATTACTTTGTTTAATTTCAATCTTTCTGAATTCATTGAGAGTTGTTCTGTGGCTTAGCATGTGATCTATCTTGGAGAATGATCCACATGCTCTCAAGAAGAATGTATATACCACTGTATTTGGGTTTAATGTTCTGTATATGTCTATTAGATCCAGATCCTCTAATGTATTATTCAAAGTCTTTGTTTCTTTATTGATTCTCAGTTGAGATGTTCTGTCTAACACTGATAGTCGTGTATTAAAGTCTCCCACTATAATTGTAGAGACATCTATTTCTCTTCCTAGTTTTTCCAGTGTTTGCATCATGCATTTTGAGGTGCCCTGGTGAGTTGCATAAAGGTTTATGATTGTTTTTTCTTCTTGATAAATGACCCCCTTTTTGGTTATTGTTTGTTTGTAAAATTGTTTTCCAACCATTCACTTTCAACCTCCTTGCATCCCTGTATTTAAGGTGGGTTTCTTGTAGAGAGCATATAGATGGGTTGTATTTCCTTATTCCTCCTGCCAATTGGTGTCTCTTGTCTGGTAAGTTTAATCCATTAACATTCAATGTTATTACTGTCAAGGAATTACTTACATTAGCCATATTTTCTTTAGGCTTATGTATGCCATATGTTGTTTATATTTCTCTTTTTATATTTTTTGTTTTTCTTACACTCTCTTCCAACTCTCTCTCTCTCCTGTTTTTTCCTTTCGACCTGAAGAACTCTCTTTAATATTTGTTGAAGTGCAGGTTTCTTATTGACATACTCTCTTTTAATTTCTTTTTATCTGTGAATATCTTGAACTTTCCCTCATTTTTGAATGCCATCTTTTCTGGAAAGAGAATTATTGGCTGGAATTTTTCTTTTACCACCTTAACTATGTCATACCACTGCCTTCTTGCCTCCAAGGTTTCAGATGAGAAATCAGCACTTAATCTTATTGAGCTTCCCTTGTATGTGATGGTTCTCTTTTCTCTTGCTGCTTTCATTATTCTGTCTTTGTCTTGAGCACTGGACAATTTTACAAGTATATGTCTTGAAGCAGGTGTCTTAGGATTTTTACTGTTTGTGGTGCACTGTGCTTCCTGGACATGTATGTCCATCTCCCTCAATACAGTTAGGAATTGTTTAGTCATTATTTCTTCCAACACACCTTCTGTCCCCTTTCTCTTCTCTTCTCCCTCTGGGATGCTTATAATGTGTATGTTTGTGCCTTTCATGCTGTCATTCAAATCCCTAAGTGCCTGATGGATTTTTTTCTATCTTTTTAACTATCTGTTTTACTATCAGTTTGTTTTCAGATGTACTGTCTTCCACATTGCTGATTCTTTGATCTGCCTGTTCAAATCTGCTGTTATGTGCTTCCAGTGTCTTTTTTATTTCTTGGATTGTGCCATTCATCACCATCATATCTGTTATCTTTTTATGTATCTTTACAATTTCTTCAGTATGTTCTCCCAGTGTCTTCTTAATATCTTTAATCTCTTCCTCCACTTCATTAAGTTGATTCATGATATTTGTTTGGCCATCTCTGATTAGTTGATCCATGTTCTGCATCTCTTCCTGGGTTTTCATTTGTTTGTTGGACTGGGCCATGTCTTCATCTTTCTTAGTATAGCTTGTAATTTTTTCTTGGTATCTGGGAATCTTTTTATCTTGATGGGTTTATTCTGTTGATTAGCTTTTCTATTTTATGGCTTTATTTTGTAGTTTTTTAAAAATTCCTTTTATCCTATTTCCTTGTTCTTTTCTATGTTCCCCTGAAAAAAATTAGGACCAGATAAAAGGAAAGAGATAGGAAGAGAAAAAAGAATAAGAGTAATAATAATAATATAAGGTAGAAGAGGAACCATACAAGACCTAGGAAATTGAAAAATTAACATGAGTAAGAAATACAGAGGAATAAGATTAGAAAAGTGTTACAGAATCAATGAAACAAGAAACTGGATAGAGAAAAATATATAGAATGAATTATGAGGCTGGAATGATGAGAAGAGGGGAAATGAAAAAGAAAAGAGAGAAAGAAAAAAAGGAAAAAGCAAAAAGGAAGGAAATCAGAGTAAAAAGAGAGAGAGAGAAATAAAAATAAGAAAAATTGAAGACAAAACAAAAGAGGTGGAATGAAAGAACAACAACAGAAAACAGAAGATATAAAGATGAAGAAAAGAAATAGTGTGGGTAGAGAAAATGGTAAATGAAAGAAAAATAGAATAAAAAAACAAACAGAGAAACTAAGGAAGGGGAAACACAACAAACAAGAAACAAAACAGCAGCGACTTGTTTAAAAAAGGAGAGAGAATAAAGAAAAAAAAGATAAAAAAAACAGAAATAAACATGGAAAAACAGTCTTCTCTCTTAGACCCCTAAGGATCTTCTCAGGCCGCTGGTGTTCATCAATCAATCACCCTGCAGAGGGCAGGCTTTTAACCAGGTTTTAGTGAGTAAACTAAGGAGAATATAAAAAGGAACCCTTGTTTTTATTTTTTTTTAAAATAGGAGATCCAAGAAAAGCTAATACAAACAGAAGTCTATATGTTTCCTGTCATAAAGTTTCACCTGGATGCCTGATAGTCTGGTGGATCACTTTTCTAAGAAGAGCCAGGAATCAAACCAGGGACCTTGTATATGCTAGAAAGGAATATTCCACTGAGCTAATCAGTCTCCTTAGGTTAACTAACCTTTCGGAAGTTTATCCACCCCTTTTCCCTTGGGCAGGTTAGATTCCCTGCAGTCCACCGGCATCCTGTTGATCAGTCGCTTGTCTCTGCCTCCTCTCTCATGTAATTCTTCTCTTTACTTAGGCGTCTGGGTATGACAGCCTGCCTGAGGACATCCGCCTTCCCTCTCCCTGTCTCGGTCCCTTCTGATAGTCAAGGAGGGCCCAGCTGGCTAAACTCACTGCAAAGAAATCACTCTCCACCCTCCCAGACCTCTCTTCCTCCCAGGGAATCTGCTGTCACACTCTGTTCAGAGAAGGGAGCCAGCGGCTCCACCTAGGCTATCCACCCTTAGGGCAGGGTATATGTACCACTTCCATCCACAGGGGCTCACAACACACAATTTTCCCTTGGCTTCCCTATCTCCAGTACCCTCCTAGAGGACTCAGAGCACCTTCCTATTCAAAATATATCCAAAAGAGCTGGCAGGGAGGAAGACACCCATTCTCTTCTCAGATAAAATTTTCCAGTTTTACCCTCACTTTATATCTCGGGGGTGGGGGATGGGAGCCCTTCCCAGCGGCTGGGAGTTCTAATAACTCACAGCCCTTTGTTTAGGCTTCTTCGTCTCTCTGTTCCCTCACTCTCCTGGGAGATGTGAAGCAGTTCCCGGTCAGCTATACCCCAAAGCAAGTCCCCAAGGCATCCTCCAGCTTCCTCTCCCCAGTTTTAGTGAGAGCTGAGTCCTATCTGCCTAACCCGTTGGCCATGTTCCCACAATCCTGCTATTTACTTTACAAATCACATCAGCTCTTTCCTCAAAAGAATTAAACGTGCATTGTAATGGCAGTGCATTTCTGATCCCATGGTGGATTTAGCTAATGTAGACAGTTTCCTTTTTCTCCACAAACAGAAATTCTGGATAAAACATCATGCAATTTTTTTTTAGCAAAGTATTCAACTGAGTTTGAATGACAGAAATAGAAATCTCCAGGTGATAGAAAAGATGAGGAGACTTAAATTCAGAAAAGCAAATGGAAGTAGACCCCATGGAAGTCCGAGGGAACCATAGAAGGTATATTTGGAAAGGGCTTTTTAACACCCAGTAGGGAAAGAGGATGCGGCCATGTGCCTTCTGAAAGTTAGGAGATGGAACTGAACCCCTTGAATAAAGCCCAGAATTTTGAAGGGTCACACAAGTTGTTAAAAGGGATCTAGAAAACCCTGGTTTATGGCCTGGGGAAATAAAATCTCGCTTTTTATCTATTTGGAGTCATGAATAGAAAATATCACACACATATATCAAAGGTCTATACTTGTGCTACTTAAGCACTTACATTGTTACTACTTGCATGGTTCAGGAAAACAAGTATATTAGTCAGCCAAAGGGGTGCTTATGCAGAGTACCAGAACTCTGTTGGCTTTTATAAAGGATATTTATTTGGGGCAGAAGCTTGCAGTGACAAGGCCATAAAGAGTAATTTACTTCCCTCACCAAAGTCTGTTGCCAAGTGTTGGAGCAAGATTGCTGCTGGTCTCTGCGAGGGTTTAGCCTTCCTCTTCCACTTAAGCCTCCATGGTCTCAGCTTCTTCTGATCTCAGCTGTAGGCTGGCATAAGGCTAGTCTCTCTTCCCAAGGCTCCAGCTCAAAAACTAAATGTCATGTCATTTTCCGAGTGAGTGTCTACCCACCAAGTGGGCGGGGACTCAATATCCTACTGATATTGCTGAATCAAAGCCCTAACCTTAATTTAATCAAGTAAAAGTGAAACCTCTTAATTTAATACAATCAAAGGGTATCACACCCAGAGGAACAGACCAGTTTACAAACATAATCAATATCTCTGTTTGGAATTCATAAATAATATCAAACTGCCATACCAAGTCAAAAAATTAACACAAAACTAGTTTAGGACTATGGCAGCTTTAGTGCAGCACTGTATAATAGAACTTTCTGTGATATGGAAATGTTCTAGACTTGTGCTGTTTAATGTGGTAGCCAAAAGCCACAAATGACTATTGAGCACTTGATGTGTATACTAGTTGGCCAAAGGGGTGCTGATGCAAAATTCCAGAAATCTGTTGGCTTTTATAAAGGGTATTTATCTGGGGTAGAAGTTTACAGTCACAAGGTCCTAAAGACTCCTTTCTCACCCAAAGTCATTGGCCTCATGTTGGAGCAAGATGGCAGGTGATGCCTGCGAGGGTCCACCCCTCCTTCTTCTTCTTCTTAAGGCTCCTTCCCATCTCAGACAGGCTGGTATAAGGCTCATCTCTCTCCCTGGGGCTCATCTCTCCAGGCTCAGCTGCAGCTGTAGGCTATTAGGCTCTTAGGTTCATCTCTCTTCCCAGGGCCTCTGCTGTGTCTATGGAGCCATCTCTATTCCTCAGTGTTCTTCTCCTCTGTGTTTACATCCTGGGGCTCCAGCTCAAAACTCCAACTAACTCGTCTGCCTTGTCATTTTCTCTCTGAGTCCCCACCCACCAAGGAGGCAGGGGCTCAACATCCTATTGACATGGCCCTATTAGTGGGCCTTGCTTTAGAATATATGCTCCCCAATGTAACAGAATTAGATTCATTTATAATTTCCCTATGCATAGCTCTTCTGCCCCTTTTATTTGAACCTATAATTAGTACTATACTCATTACATATATGTCCCAGAGACTCAAATCTTTGGTCTGGTCATATGCTATTTGAGCCCTGAAGCTCAGCAGAGTTGTAACACCTACTCTCCAGTTCATTGGACTCGCCCAGGACAACTAACAAAAGCATGATGATGGACAATGTCCATCCCAAAAAAACAGTTAGTATCTACAACTGCAAGCAAGACAGTTCCCTCCATCTGCCCCATTGAGATCTAAGACCCTTCTTGATCAGAAACATAGTGGGCATCACCACCCCAAAATCCTCAAGATTTAGGAATGAACAAATACAAGGGGGAATGCAACTATGGACTAAGGTAGATTTATTATTATTCTAGCAGTAGAAGAACTTGTATCATTGATATAAAGGCAGTGGCTACCAGAGGTTCTGAAGTGGAGGGAGAGGGAAGAGTAAGTGTAACATTGGGACATTTTTGGGACATTGGAATTGTCCTGCATAGCATTGCAATGACAGATACAGGCCATTATACATTTTGTCAAAACCTATAAAATCGTGCAGGGCAGAATGCAAACTTCAATGTAAACTATATTCCATGATTAGTAGCAATGCTTAATATGTGTTCATCAATTGTAACAAATGTACCACACTAATGAAAGATGTTGTTAATAGGGGAAAGTGTGGGAGGGGCAGTGGGTGGGGTATATGGGAACCCCCTATATTTTTGATGTAACATTTTTAAAATTTAATGTTACTGGATAGAGGGCCAGTATTTAAATAGCAAATTGTATTTCTATACATATGTACAAACTGAAAGTGTAATAAGAAAAAAGATAGCATTTACAACAAGCAAAAATAAAGTAAGATGCTTAGGAGTAAATATTACAACATATGTTCAAGACCTCCATGGAAAAATTATGAGACCTTATTAAAAAGATATTGAAGAAATCTAAAAAAATGGGGGATACCTCATGTTACATCATGTTTATGAGTAGAAAAACTCAGTATCAGAAAGATGTTAATTCTTTCCCCACTGATCTATTAGATTGAACCAAATGCAATTTTCATCTTTGTAGGTCAAAAACAATTTAATGTTAATGTCAAAAGTCTCAACTTAATATATATTAAATACAGTTTTAATTCAAACATGAATAATGTTTTTATAAGAACTTGAGTTGGGTATAGGCACATAATATTATAATATGTTGGTGTCCCTGAATATGGTGACTATCAATTATTGATTAAATCATTTTGAAAATTTTGGAGTCAGAATTGATGTAGAGGAATATGTTAATCAATGTGCTAAAGTCTGCCAATACTGGTGGCATTACTGGACAAGAAATAGGCTAGACAAAAATGAATTTGGGGAAGGACAGCTTCTGGAAAATTTTGGGTCAGAGAGTTGTGAGTAAAAGGAATTTTAATAAGTGCATTATATGTTTGGATTCAGTTTAATTTCTTAGAGAAGTGCAAATAAAATTTTTTGGTTGTGTTTAAAATTTTTTGAGTCAAAACTAAGTTTTCTTTTATGTGATCCTATCCTAGAACTCAATTACAAGTTTCTGAGTACCTGAGGCACATGATGTCTTGTGTGCATGATGAAAAACCTGACAGTCAGTTTAACAGTGCAGGTCCTTAAAGAAGGCATATACAAAACCTGGCTTGAGCTCAATGCAGAAGCAGCTCACACCCCAATCACTATATAGCTATGGTAAACGCTAGATTTGGAGGTCATCCACAAGCGTTCTACCCCATAAAATGAGGCAGGCCCTTAGAGATTTGCGGAAAGCTGGCAAAGGAAGCAAACAGTTTTTCCTCTATACTTCACCTTATCCTGTAAAAATGTTGGGGGTGGGGTGGAGAAATCTTAGATCTAAAACTAAAGTGACACGTGTACCCTCAAAACCAGAGAAGTAATGGCAATGAATATCAATCTACAATACTTAGGCAAGACCCTGGCTCAGGATAGCTCCCAGAAGGAAGGAGTTATATCACACTGAAGTCAGCTACTGTAGATCCTGGTATTCTGCCACGTGGTGAAGATGGTAACTGATCTCTGCCAAGGTCCTTGCTCTACTCTCTAGAATCTACCATCTCTGGGCGCCAAGCTGTGGGCAACCAGGTATATGCTTGGCTTGGCTCCTCAGCCTTGAGCTGCTCCATGGGTCCAGCTCCTTGGGGTCTTCTTTCTGTGCCTCTATGCTCTGCTGATTCTAGGCTCTGGGAATTCTCTAGGCTTCTCTGTTTTCCTGCAGTTCTCTTTCTCACATGGCAAGATCAATATGGCAACTTCCTTTCTCTATGTCTCTTTCTCTGTGTCTCTGTTTATATAAAGCTCCAGTAAGAAGTTGGGGACCCAAACTGAGCCTCACTGATGTAGTCAGATCAAAAGGGCCCTACAGC
>JAQZBX010055632.1:0-18352 GCA_029593785.1 Cabassous unicinctus | reverse complement strand
TTTTTTAATTTTTCATTTTTGTAATATCCTTATCTTTTAATTTAATTTAATTTTTAGTTTTTTTTTTAATTTATGTATTTTACCTCTTACATTTAAAGATATCATTATTATTTCATTTTCCTATGAATTGTATCCAGTTATTGTAACGGCATCTTCTTTGAAGAAGCTTTGGATCACAGAAGGGTTACAACTGGGGCAGGGGAGGATCATTGGTTTAGGTTGTCGGATGGGGGATGTATTGGAGGAAGTTCACCTGAGCATAAATATAAGGTATGTAAAAATGTTCATGAGGCATTGTCACAGTGGGTGGAGAATTACTCAATTAATAATTCAGAATACTGAATTCCCATCCTGGAGAGCTGTGCCACATTCTCTAAGGGAGCAGCAACAGTCCCCCAAGGGCAGGGACAGTGACTGGTGAAGGAGGATGATCCACTGATGGGTCCTTGTTATTGATGACTAGCCTTATGAGTCCTTGCTCTTGAAATTGAAACTTAGCCTATTGCTATGAGGTGCCTAAGGGTTGCCTCCTGATAGCCTCCTTGTTGCTCAAATGTGGCCTCTCTAAGCCAAACTCAGAATTTGAATGCATTACCTTCCTCCCAGCATGAGACATGACTTCGGGGATGAGCCTTCCTGGCACCGAGGGATTCCTACTAAGTGCCTACTGGCAATGCAACTGGAAAAAGACCTTGAACAAAAGGGGGAAAAGGTAAAGAGAAATGAGTTTATATGGCTAAGAGACTTTAAAATGAGTCAGGACATCTTCCCAGAGGTAACACTTATATACATCTCAGTAGGACCTCATAGAATTCCAAAGTGGGTATCACCCCAAATAGTGGGGCTTCTCAGAGCTCTGGAGACACACCCAGGTCCTACATCAGGGTGGATAGCTCTGGAGTTTGGTACCTTGCCAGTGGGCCCTACTTTGGAGTTTGTGCTCATGAGAGTGACAGAGTTGGACTCAACTGTATCTTCCCTGGACATGGCTCATCAGTCCCTTCTATTCAAATGTATACTTGGTGCTGGAGTTTATAGGTATACATCCAGACTTGAGTCTTTGGACTGTCCATGTGCCAGCTGGGCCCTGAACATCGGTGGAGTAACAAATCCTACTCTACAGCTCATTGGGCTCACCCTGGACAGCTGGCGGGGATATGATAATGGACAATGGTTATCCCATGGAATGGAGAGAGTCTACACCTGCAGGTAGGATAATCCCATCCATCTTCCTCATGGGATATAAACCCCTTCTCAATTGGAGGTAGACTGGACATCACCATCCCAGAGTCCTCAGATGGGGGAAGAGCTTATGGACTAGAGTGGACTTACTGGTATTCTGCTGTAGATATATTGTGATTCAAGCAATGGAAGAATTTATAACATTGATGTGGAGATAGTGGCCACTGGAGGCTTTGGGGGCAGGGAGAGGGAAAAGCAGTTGTAATACAGGGCCCTTTTCGGCACTTGGGAATTGTACTGAGTGAGATTGCAATGACAGATATAGGCCATTTTATATCATCATATAATATGCAGAATTTTGTGGGGGATCGTGTGGTCTACAATATGAACTATGGTCCATGCTTAATGGCAAAATCCAGGATATTTATCAATTGCAATTAACGTGCCACACTAATGAAGGATGTTTATGTAGGAGGTTGTGGGAGGTGTGGGGGTTGGGGCATTTGGGAATCCCTATGTTTTTTGTGTAACATTTATGTAATCTAAGTATCCTTTTTAAAAAAGGGGGAGAAAAAAGAAAGAAAGGATAACATGGAATGTGTAAATTGACCAAATCTCCTATGTTTGCCTTACTTCCCATGTGTCAGAAAACCCCTGTGTTGACCCACAGTGCCAATGCAAATAGTTGAAATGTGGCTACTTTGTTGAAGCAGCTTAGTGGTTAGGAAGAGAATGTTCAACTATCCCATAGACCTGATGACCATTGTGAGGCCATGGATTTGGGGGATGAATGAAGAAGAATGAGTCCCATGACCAAAGTTCAGACTGGAAATGGTAATCTGTGAACACCAGTGGAGGAAATGATATCCAGATATGAAAAGTGCCTTGTCCCATGGCACAAAGCCTCAATGCTCCATAAGCTCCCAAGAACTTAGATGAATAATGTCAATTTTATAAACATGAAAATTCATATAAGTATGCTTGGATGTATCATTGACTTCAAGGAGCAGTTGAGAGTCAAGCTTCAGGAAGGAAAGGACCCAGGACAAGTCCAGAGACTTCAGTAGCAGTTTTCAGAAACTTTGTCTAGAGTGAATGTGATTCAACCACCAGTGAAAACTAATCTCAATGTCTTAGTTTATAATACTTGGAAAGAGAATCTGATTCAGGCATTTTGGGTGACATACATTACCTTGAAAAATATACTAGTGATGGGGCTGGGGATTGTGGTGCAGACATGCCTCTAGATCATCCCACTGGGCTTTGGGTAGAGCATATGTTGGGAGCTGAGGGGCCATGCCAAGCTATAGTAATGATGCCAGCCATTTTCATAGTGCCTTTTATATAAAATACTTTCTCCTTAACTACCTGTGAAACAAGAAATGCAAACAAATTTTATGGTATTTTACAACTCTATTCACATTTAAAGTGGAGATTCTTTAAAAATCAATGGTAATTGTATTTGCTTATTTTGTTGGCTTCAATTTTGGAGAAGTTTTGGATCACAGAAGGGTTACAACAGTGGCAGGGAAAGGTCATTAGTGTGGGATGTTAGAGATGGGTGACCACCTGGGGCATATTTATAAGGCATTTAATGTGTTCAACTGTTGATGGGGCATTGTCACAGTGGGTGGAGACCTACACAATAACTAAAGAGCTTTTGAGTTCTCATTCTGGGGAGCTCTGCCACATTCTCTAATGGGACAGCAAGGTTCCCCTGAGTACAGGGGCAGGGCTAGTGAAGGAGGATGGACAATTGATGGGTTCTTGATTGTGATGACTGTACTTATGAACCTTTACTTTTGAAATTGAAACAGCTTAGTATTATAGGGTGCCTAAGTGTTACCTCCTGAGAACCTCCTTGTGGCCTCTCTCTAAGCCAAAACTCATCATATAAACTCATTACCTTCCCCCCAGTGTGGGACATGACTCCTGGGGATGAACCTCCCTGGCACTGAGGGATTACTACCAAGCACCAACTCCCAATGCAACTGGAAAAAGACCTTGACCAAAAGGGAAAAGGGTAAAGAAAAATGAGTTTATAGGGCTAAGTGATTTCAAATTGAGTTCGAGGATCATTTAAGAGGTTACACTTATGCAAGTCCCAGCAGGAACTCATTGACTGCCAAAGTAAATATTATCCCAACTAGTGGGGCTCCTGAAAGCTATGGAGACATCCAGACACTAAAGGCAGAGCAGAGAGCTCAGGAGTTTGGCACCCTGCCAGTGGGCCCTACTTTGGAATTTACACTCTCCAGTGGGATAGAGTTGGACTCAGTTGTGGTGTCCCTACACATGACTTTGCTGCCCCTATATTTGAACCTAGTTAGTACCAGAGTTGATAGCTGTATGTCCAAGAGACTTAAATCTTTGTGTTGTCCATGTACCAATTGGGCCCAGAATCTCAACAGACTTGCAACATCTACTCTTCAGTTCATTGGACTCACCCAGGACAACTGACAAGGAGAAGATGACTGACAATGACCATCTCAAGGAACAGAAAGAGTCTACAACTGCAAGCAAGAAAGTCCCATCCATCTGCCTCATGAGACTTAAACCCCCTCTCAATTAGAGATGGAGTGGGCATCACCATCACAAAATCCTCAGGATTGGGGAATGGATGATGGGTTAGAGTAGATGTACAGTTCTTCTACTGTAGACTTGTGATCCTAGCAATGGAAGAACTTTTATCATGGATGGGGAGTCAGTGGCTGCTAGAGGTTCTGAGGGGAAGGAGAGGGAAAATAGGTGTAAAATGGGAGCATTTTGGGGACTTGGGAATTTTCCTGAATGACATTTCAGTGACAGATACAGGCCATTATATATCATGTAATAACTTGCAAAACTGTGCAGGAGAGAGTGTAAACTAAGTCATTGCTTAGTGGCAATGTTCCAAGATGTGTTCATCAATTGACACAAATGTGCCATACTAATGAAGGATGTTGATGTGGGAAAGGAGGGCTAGGGAGTGGGGCATATGGGGATCCTCTTTATTGTTGTGTAACATTTATGTAATCCAAGTTGCTTTTAAAAAATAAAATAAAAAGAGCATGTTAAAAAAAAAAAACAATGGTCTTGGTTGCTCAGTTCTTCCTTCAATTATTTTTAAGACAAATTTTCCATCCTGTGTTCATTAAACAAATGTTTATCCTGATTTTTCAACATAGGAGTAAATACCAAATATGTTCAACTGAAGTATCATTACAGATAATATGATAATACCTTCAACTTTTATTGCTGAAAATGTCCTTTCACACCTAAACATATTTCATTCTTTTGAAAAAATGAGCAGCCCTATTACTAATTATCAAGAGAAGGTCTAGGGCAACTAGCAACATATGCAATTAAGACTTGAATGTGGTTTTGATTCTAGGTCTAATATTTATCCCATGAGATAAACAGTCATTTCTAGGTAAGGACCAAGGCAGGTATAAATCTGCCTCATCCATGAGATTAATAAAAAAACAACAATTATAAGCATTGTTTCTCCTGAAATAACTTCTTTATCATAAATTTTTATTTTATAAAAATTTGTAAGGACTATTTGTAAGAACTACCTTCATCCAACTTTGCTCTTCCTTTGTTAGGCCCTGTTCATTTAATATTAGCCTTGCGGCAATAGCCACCTGATCAGAATAGAAATCAGTTAGCAGCTGTGGTCAGAAGCTAACCACAAAATCTAGGTACCCACAAACTGTAATTTTCCAGTTTTAGTGCAGACTCAGTAGGATAGTAGAATGAACTTAGCTGCATTTTAGCTCATTATAACAGTGAAATCTACACCTCTGGGTGGGATTTAGACACCACTTTCTGTACATGTGATGTATGACCAAGCATGTTACAGGATGCAGTGCTATAGAGCATGTGCAAGATGCAACCCCTCCCTACCTGTTAATCTTGTAACCCAACACCATGAACTCCATCCTTAACTAAGCCAATATAATGTTATTACATTTGCTGTTTGGGGAGGCTGATTTGATACTTTGTCTGTCTCCAGACCTCCCCTGGTTTAATAAGCTTTCCCTTGCATGACCAAAACTTGGTTTGGACCCCAATTCTCTGTGCTAGGTAAAAAAGAACCCAGGGAACTTGCATGAGTCTCCTTCAAATTGGAACCTGTGACTGGATGCTGCAGTCTCTGAGAAGACTGCTGTCCAGTGGCCTCATCAGAGCATTTTGTCCTGAGAGCTGGAACTATGTCTCTCTAGCCCCTGTGTGTCACTGGTCCAGACAGCAGCAGATCATCAAGGGAAACAGCAGAACTTCCTCCTTGACTCTGGTGAGTGGCTTTAAGATTTAACTGAGTGGTTATTGTGGATGTGGGTTTAAATCTCCTGCCAAAGCTGTAAGCTTTGGTTTTGGAGACACCTACAGTACCAGGGGAGCAGCTCCCTGGTAAAGGAGGCCCCACCTAACCTAGTTTATAGTTTTTGTATAGGTATATTTTGGTCACCTGGAGGAAACAGGAGGAAAGTTCATAAATAAAACCAGATTTGAAGTAAAAGGAAAATGTTTTCCTTTGACACTATTTTGAATAATTGGGAACAATTTGGCTAAGAATCTATGACTAAGAGGAGAATGATTTCTGTGTGCAAAACTGTATAGCCATGATACCAAAATTAGCCTTATAAGAGATCTCTTGAATACAATGCCATCTTGCAATTTGAACTGTCCTCCAATTTGTAGGTGATATACTCATTGCCAGTGAAACTCAGGAAGCCTCAGATAAAACACTGTAATAATTATAAAGAGACTAGCTGAAAATGGATATAAAGTATCAGGAAAGAAGGCTTAGATTACACAAACCCGTGTTAAATATTTTGATTTTGATCTATCAGAGGGATAATGGGCCCTCTTGCCCAGTTGAAAAGAAGCTTTATGCTAAGTGTCAGAGCCTAAGAACAAAATGGAACTCAGGTTTCCTCAGCTTGGCCAGTTACTGTAGACTGGGTACCAAATTTTGGACTTATATCCAAGCCACTAAATGAGGCTCTTAAAGAAAATGAGAAAGAGTCACTAATCTGGACACTAGAGATTGCATTTGCTTTCAGACACTTAAGCAAAAGTTATGCTCTAGCTTTGGGACTACCTGAACCTATGAAAAAATTCCATTTGCTTGTGCATGAGTGCCAAGGAGTTATTCTAGGAGTCCTAACACAATGATTTGGAGGTAATAAATCCAGTGGACAAAGGGTGGCCAGTCTGCCTAATGGCTGTGGCAGCCACCTGTGACCTTTTGTAAGAAGCTGGAAAGTTTACCTTGGGCAGCCTACAGTTATCTTTACTCCCCACTACATTTTAACACTGTTAGAACAAAAAGGGGGGCATTGGCTCACTATGGGAAGATTAAATGAGTGCTGTCTGCCTCCAAAATGTGGTTGTGTACAGCTAATTGATGAAATATATTGCAGTAGACCAATTCACAGAGGTGCTCTTCTTTAACCTGGATCTAGAACTTTTTAAAGATGGGAGCAGTTTTATGGATCATGAAAAGTTGTGCACTGGGTATGCTATCAATACCTTCAATGAAAAATTAGAAACTGAGACCCTACCTGGTGGAACATCCACACAGTGACCGGAGCTAAGAGCTCTGCTCTGAACCTTACAATTGGGCACAGGAAAGAAAGCCACCATCAACACAGATGTAAGGTACTACCTACACATGGCGCCATATGGAAAAAACAGGAACTGCTCATTTCTGCCAATAAAAACAAAAAACATGTTGACTTAATCCTTAAATTGTTAGAAGTAGTTATGCTCCCCAAGTAATTGGTGGTAGTTCATAGTAAAGGACATTAAAACAATCAACAGCAGTGAAGTTAAAAGAAATCACTTGGCAGACCAAGCAGGCAAAGCAGTAGCCCAGCAGCCTCAGAAGTCATTATTAATTATGGCTTCTTTAATAACTCACACCTCAATAAACGTTCAACCTCCAGCTATATGAAAAAGACACCTTCACTGGATGGGTAGTAGCCTTTGCTGATCAGGAAAAGCTCAAGAGATGATAAGAATTTTACTTAACAAATTCCAAGGTTCAGACTTACTATTTACATACAAAATGATAACATAGCAGTCTTTATCTCTAAGGTAATGAAAGATGTATCTGGGCTGTTCAGTATAGATTGACATTTGCTTTCTCCCTGGAGGTCTCATCTACTGAGTGAATGAATCACACCTTGAAAGAAACCATAGCTAATAGTTTTTAGAGACTCACCTCAAGTGAGATAAAATCTTGCCCACTGCCCTGCTGAGAGTAAGAACTACTCCCTGAAGAGGGCTTCATTAAAGTTCCTATGAAATGACTTATGGATGACCATTTCTTAAAAATGAATATACAGGTAACATGCATGCTAGCTTTGAATTAGTTACTATCCAATATGTTAAATCCTGGATAAAATCCAAAACTTTGCCCCTAACCATCTTAAATTCCCCACAGACACCCTAATATATAATATGAACCCAGAGACTGGGTATGACTTCACATCTGGAAAGCCACCTATCCTTTCAGCTCAGCCCCAAGTGGACTGGGCCCCACCTAGTGTTGCTTGTCACACATTCTTCTCTCAAGTTGCAGAGAATCGCACCATGGCTCCACCACAACAGAGTGAAATAACAGACATTCCAAAACAGACAAAATTGCTTATCAAGAAACACCTTCAATGCCTAAGGAAGCACCCCAACCTGAATATTTGACTTGGTACCCTTGCTGACCTTGCTTTTTGCTGTAATACTGCTCCTAGTGACAGGGATTATCTAGACCTTAACTAACCTTGACTTTTGGGTTATCCTCATAACAGACCCCACTAAATATCAGAATAGCTCCCTTCATTTTGTTCCTTGCTATTCTGTCACTACACAGCTTCCCTTGCCTCAAGAGTAAATGAAAAGAGAATTTCATTATTAAAACCTCATAAGCCTTAGCCTAGGGAAATGAATTAGGAGGTTACAATATATAAAACATATATAAACAGGCAACCTGGCTACATAACTTTAACAACCCCTCTGCCCAGTCAATCTGTAAATCAATTAAAGATTTCCTTCCATGGAATTCCATCTGGTTGAGTTTGCCTGGACCTATAATAACTACCATTATTTTCTTGCTCTTCACTCCAGTTACCTTAAAACTAATCATCTCTTTTGTTTCTAAACGATTGCAGGCTGCTGGAGTCTGTAGCATATCATCTTCTCCATATGACTGATCCAGAAAAAGGAAGGTCCAACCAACATTTTCTCCAATAAATGGAACTACAGTTTCATCCACAAGCCCCAACTCTACATTCCATTCCAGCAGGAAGCTAACAACAAAATATAAATACCCACAAACTGGAGCTTTCCAGTTTATAGTGCAGACTCAATAAGATAGTAGAATGAACTTAGCACATTTTAGTTCACTGTAAGTGACACCTCTGGGTGGGATTTAGACATCACTTTCTATACATGTGATGTGTGACCAAGCATGTTAAAACATACAGTGCTATAGAGCATGTGTAAGATGCAACCCCTCCCTATCTGTCAGTCTTGTAACCCAACCACTTGAACTCCTCCCCTACACAAGTCAATATAATGGTATTAATTGTGCTTTTCATAGAAGCTGATTTGAGACCTTGTCTCCAGACCCCCACCCAGTTAATAAACTTGTTCCCTTGAGTGATAAATTTTGGTGTGGACCCAAATTTTCTGCAGTGGGCATAAAACGAATCCAGGGAACTCTCATGGGTCTCCTTCAGTTACAAGAAGTTGCAAAAAACTATAGGATGTTCCTGTGTACCCATCACCCAATTTCCCCCAATGACTAAATCTCATGTAATTATATTATACTATCAAAACCAGGAAACTGACATCAGCATAATGTGTGTATAGTTCCATGCCATTTGTCACATGTGTAGATTCATTGGAGTAACACTGCCATCCAGATACAGAACTATAGCATCACCAGAAAGACTTCCTTCATGCTACATCTTATCACTCCTTCCAATATAACCATCCCTAAAACCTGAAAACCATTAATTAGTTTTCCATCTCTATAATTTCATCACTTACAGGTTGCTATAGAAATAGAATCATTCAGGTTATCCTTTTGCCACTTAAGACAAATGCCCTTTAGATCCATCCAAGTTGTTAAGTGTACAAATAGTTCATTCGTTTTTATTGCTGAGTAGTGTTCCATGGTATGTATGTACAGAAGCTCATTTAATCTTTCACATATTTTAGAACATTTGTGTTGTTTTCACTTCTGGGCAATTATGAATGCAGCTGTTATGAGCATTTGTATACATGTTTTATTGTGGACATAGGTTTTCATGTCTCTGAGATAAATGCCCAGAAATACAAAGGCTGGATTGTATGTTAAGTGTATGTTTTCTTAAGTAACTGCCACATTATTTTTCCAAATGATTGAACCATTTTATATTCCCACCAGCAATATATGAGGCATTTTATTTTTCTGCATCCTCTCTACCATTTGTAAAGGTCCTTATTTTTTTTTTAATTTTTATATATCCTAATAAGTCTATGGACTTAATTTGTATTTCTTTAATGACTAGAAATTTTCAACATTTTCTCATGTGTTTATTAGCCATCAATAAATCCTCTTTAGTGAAATGACTATGTTTTTTCTCCATTTTGTATTAGATTGGATTGTTTTTCTGTTGAATTGTGAGGGTTCTTTATATACACATAGTGAAATGCTTTGTCAGGTATGTGGTTTGCAAGTATTTTCTCTGAGCCTTTAATGTGTCTTTTCATTCTTTTAACAGGGTCTTTTGCAGAGAAAAAGTTTTCAATTTTGATGCAGTTCTATCTGTTTGTTTTTTCTTTTTCTTTTCTGGATCATGTTTTCACTGTCCTGTCTATGAAATTATCACAAAATCCTACTCCCAAAAGTTTTGTTCTAAAATTTTTTCTAGTACATAATAACATATACAAACTCCGTGATATTACTTTTCTCTTATGCTTCTAAACTTTTTTTAGTTATGTATTTTACTTTTAGGTTTATGATCCATTTTGTCATAATTTTGGTATAAGGTGTGAGATTTACATTAAGGTAGAATGTAAAACCGAAGAAAGGTAAAACTGAAATAAAATTCCACAATGTGCCCCAAATGAAAATCCAAATTTTACTAAGGGAAATATACAACAAAGAGGTAAAAGAGTGCTGATGAGCTTTTGCACCTCTACAAGATGTTCTACATTAACATAAAGATCTACTGATATGTATTAACTGGAAAAGTTTCATGGCCTTAATACTGGGGCTCAAGTTCTAGTTAACAAGAGGATTCCATTAAATTTAAAGAATGTGTCTCTATAGTTTTAGGGAATTACTGAACAAAATATAGAGGACAAAGCTTTGACTCACTATAAGTATCCGAACTAGTGCTTACCAAAATGCCCCATGGCCCCAGAACCCTTGTCCTACAATATCCCTTAAAGGACCCAGACACTTTGACCCAATGTGTAATAAATTAAAATGAAGTCTTTAGCACTGACAAATTGGTTTGACCAAATTTTGCCCAATGGACAAACTTCCTCCACCACTTTCCACTTAATATAATTAATATAGCCCAACATAAATCAACACAGGGCCTTTAAAGATTGAAATTAAATCTATTGGAAGAAGGAATAATTATTCCCACTGCTTTTCCATTTAAAAGTTTAATTTGCCTTTTCTTAATCTTGGAAAGAATGAATAGTGTCTCATGGGGGATCATCACAATCTTAATGTTGTGTTCCCATCCACTAAGGCCCTTGTACCCAAAATATTGAAATTTCTGACTTCATCCAATCAACAAACAGTGAATATTTTTCTATTAAATATTTGGGTTAATATGTTTTGTTCAATGCCTATGTCAACAGCCTATCAGTCACAGTTTGCCTTCACCTGTGAGTGGAAACAATACACTTTTGCAGGTGAGATCTTGGAATCCAACTTTGTACTGTATTGCTGGTATGAGATTACATTGAAAACACCCTCCTCCAAGGAGATTCATTTGAAACAATCATTCAGGTCTAAGTGGAGAGTCCCCAAGACTAAACTCAGGTTTAATGATTCAGTAGAAGGACTCATGGAACTCAGAAAAGCTGTACTACTCACACTAATGGTTTACTACACTGGAAGGACAAATTAAAATTTGTCTGGGAGACACCTGGCACAAGCTTCCAGTTGTCCTCTTCAGGGGTGTTGTATGGACAACACTTAAGTCTTCAGCATTGATATGTGAAAATACATGAGAAGTGTTGCCAACCAGGGAAGCTCACTTGATCCATGGTGTCCAGGGATTTAATGGGTATTACTCATAAAGGCAATGTGTATCCATATGACTGATCTTAGCTTCTCAGTCTCCAGTGCCCATCAAGTCAAACTGACAGAGTGTATTCAAAGCTCCAGACAGACAGAAAATGGTATTCACCAAAAATCACATTATACGCATAAAGTATGTGATATCACCGAAGACGTCAGGCATACGAAAATACTCTTAATACGCAGGATATTCACAAAGCTCAGATGTTTTCTCCCAGGAGCTTAATAATCAGAATTTACATTAGAATGTGCATGGTTTGAATATCGAAGGACTGCTGAGTTAACATTTTACTACACAAGGACATTTGAATATTCACAAAGACCATAAAATTGGCCCTTGTCCCACACATAATGCAAGGCTCCATAACCTCAGTTAAAGTTCTTAACACTATCTGGCCATCCAAGGGCTGTTGCATCATTGATACTGTCAAGAAAAGCTGACCTTCTCACCACTCATAAATTTAGTACAAGCCCTTTGTGTTTCAGCCTTTTTATTTTCTGGAGACAACATAATACTCATTTAAAAATAGTACTTAAGCCTATTTATGTCCTTTCTTGCAAATTGGCTCATGTTGAATGGGGCCCTCTCAAAAATCTCTAGACTCTGTCAAAATTACAAAAAATCAAAAATTCCCCTTCATGCCTTCTAGAGTCTCCCTCACTGTAGAGGCCTTACTGCCATCTTCTCATGCCTCCTAGAGATTCTGGACCACCTATGATGGCCATAATTTGTACTTGAGCTTCTGATACAAGAAACCATCCTCCTGGGACCTATGCTACTTGCCATTAGAGTAGCAATTGCTGGCCCACATGCTGGACTCTCCCAGAAAGAGAGACTGTCACAGGCCCTGAGCCAATGGATCTTTGTATCCAGATTTCCATTATGCCTTGTGTCATGGAATAAGCACACTACAGACTCAACACAGCCACTGAGGCTTCTTTGTTTTACTTGAGCCAAATCTGCATTCTCTGGCGTATCCTTTCTGCAATAAAAGTTGCCTCTTCTTTTTTTTCAGTCCCTTAAAAGATGCCATAGTGCTGGAGGAAATCACCACTTTTGCAGGCCCCTTGACTACCTGGAAAGCCACTTGGGATTAACTGAGTGAAGAGTGAAGGGAATCCTTACACTTTATATATGTAATCACCACCATCACACATTATAGATCTCACTGAAGAGCTTTTGCTTTATATCCCTTAATGGAGACATCCTGGACAAAATATGGGATTCGGGTGACAACACACTGGCCAATGAAGTTCTCTTAGTACTGGATTCCTTAGCCAGCAATATGCACCATCAACAAACCGTTGGGCCACTGTCAATGGTCTGGATATCTGGTCTGACCAAATACAGCAAGAACAATTTATTATCCAGTGTTGTTTCTGGATAGATGAAGGACTCTCCAAATAATTTTCCTCATAGATACCCAACATATAAATCAAAGACACATATGTCTCTACACAAACTAAAGCCATAATACAATGTCTCTCCAAGTCATTCCTTATCCATTATCACATCACTAAGTGACCAAGACAGCCATTTCACTTTCAGAATACACAATTCCAGGTTCTTGGAGAAGGCTTTCTACAAAATATTCACCTTATTGACTTAAGTTTGCAGGTCTTAGAGAGCACCATAATGCCTTACTTGAGTTCAAATTCTATTCAATTATACATGGTATATTTTATTCATCAAGCACCAGTGAGGGACTAAGAAAGTGTCTGACTCCATTTTTTTGACTGCTGATATATTTTAAACCTCCCTCTTTATCTTCGCCTTCTTCCTGACATTTGGGCAGGCTTATAAGAAATCCTGGTTGCCAATTCTTTGATGCCAGTGCAAGGTTCAAATTATGTACACCCCTGACTTTGTGCAGGATCCCTCATGTCAGCCTCAACCCCTAATCATGATGAAAACCCCAAGCCTTTCTTTGTTCTTTCAAGGCATTTTTGGACTTGTTTGGAAAGTCTGCACTCATCTCCACAGATAACCTCATTATGTGAATAATAAACTTTGTCATACCCTCCTGGTGTGTAAGCAGCAGCATCCCTTTCATTGTCCAAACCACATTTTGTGCAGTGGTCCATCTTGTTTTAAGGTGTGGCCACTACAGTGGGTATGAAAAGAGTGATGTTGCATGTTGCAGAATGGGCTGCAATGTGTGAAAGTTTAATTGCAAAATGAGTGTACAAAGAGGGAGAGATAATTGGCACAGAAAAGGAATGCAAAATGTTGGATGTGGGTGAAACAACAAAGGGGGTGTGCAAGGCATGTTTGCTAAACATGTTCACAGGGTGAAAGTTGAATTGTATAACATGTTGGAAGTAGTATGGCATAGCCTTGTTGGGCAATGTGTATAAGATCAGACACAACTTGGAATGATGGGAAGTTTAATGGTTGCAAAGGTTTTACAATGCATATAAATTGACACAGTGGGTGTGCATGATTGATAAGTGAATGTAACACCTTCGTGTTTAAACAATCATATTTGAATGATACAGAAGTGGTGTGTAAGGATTTTTATATTACAAAGAGTGACTCTGCCACATGTGACAGTTAAATCACATAGTATGGGGGCAACTTACAATCGTTGTACTCATCTGTGCTACTCCATTTTCACTTATTACACAAAGTTGATGTCATTCCCTCCACTCACTGCATACCCATTGTGTGCCATACAACTATGACTCCATCCACACTCCCTCTGTAATTCAACACCCACAGCATGTTCATCCATTCTGCACCATCCAAAATCCACTCTTGCACTCTGCAATAAACATCAAACCTTACCTATACTCCATTTGCTATTTGACCATAACTCCTTCCAAACCCTCTGTGTTCTATTCCACTTACAATGCCATTTACCCAATATGCTCCATCCAACTTTTCTTTCAGTCAATTCTATCTGTGCTATTCAACTTAAACTACTGCATAGCAATACTATTACCTCTATTTCTGCTCTGCACAGCCTTGCTGTTTCTACCATTACCTCTCATGTTGGCACCTTTTGCAATTCAAAAATTCCTTGAACACCCATTTTGAATCATCCAAATATGACTTCTTGCACAACAAGCTGATATATTTGCCTATGAAATCTGCATGCCCATTTTGTTGTTCAAATTATACACCTTGAGCACCCTTTGTGAACTGCTAAAATTCCAATCATTATACACTATCACATAGCTATTAACCTATAATCATTATACAAGCAAGCTGAGCATTTATTTATACTGCCTGAACATCTACTCTGTTCCATTGAATTATAATCCCTCTCACACTCATTATTTGTGATTCAACAACCACTAATTACATACCTATTAAGCACCACCCAATGTTCACTCTTGCACCACTGTTCTCTGATATTCAACAATCCTTCCTTAAAACTAACCATAACTTTAGTGGCACAACCTTTGTGTCATAACATAAACTTCTTGCACATTCTCTACAAACTATCCAACTTAAAATCACTGCATTCCGTCCTTATGCTATGCACCTTACAAATATTGCACAACTAGGATTACAGGGTTGAGCCAGTAAGCCAAAGGTTAGGGGGGAGTGTTGTCTTCACCTCACTTTACTAGAGGGGCTAAGACTCTAAGCCAAAGATCGGGTAAGGTGCGGCAATCACCCCAACACTCTTGGAGGGTGAGGTCAGGAGTTTGTTTGACACCCAGATGCTTGATGAGGGTGGAATCAAGAAAATGGTTGTTGGGCAAGCCTGTGGAAAAGGTGGGTCCCCATGTGGCCCCAAGGAAAAAAAATCCATCATCTTAAGAATGACTCTCAGACTTTGACTTCTAATGAAGAATGCCGTGCAAGTTTATTGAACTGCAGAGGGCCTGACTCATGTTTCCCTCCCAATTTCTCCTTAAGGTAATGAAAATGTTTATCTTTTGTCTTTCCATTTGTGAATTGGAAGCAGTTAAATGGTTTTGTAAGTTTCAAAGGTCTACATCAGACAGGAATTTGCCTCAAGACAAACTGTATTTCTTTAAACTGATTATGATATGATTTTGTACTTGCATTGTTATTGATTTAAGGTTTTTGAATATTGTAATTAATTTTTGGAATTCAGAGGGTGGAGTGTAGCAGTTTGGCAGTTTGATATATTTATGAATTCCAAAACTAGATATTGGATTATGATTGTAAACTGGTCTGTTCATCTGGACATGATTAATTATGATTAGGGATTTGATTGGACAACATCAGTAGGGCATTGAGCCTTTCATGGTGGGGTCTCAAAGATAAAAGACATGGCAAAGGACAGAGTTGGAGTTTTTTGAGTTGAAGTTCTGAAGCTGATTTTTAATGCTGGAGTCCAGGGAAGCAAGCACACAGAAGAGCTTGGTCATGAGGAAGGAGAGAAGGTCTTGGGAAGAGATGAGCCATTCACCTGATAGTCTACAGTTGACCTTGTGGAGGAAAGAGAGGCACTGAGCCTGGACAGAAACAGAGTCCTGGGAAGGGAGAATCCCATGAAGCCTGAACCCTGGCAAATGTCAGCAGCTGTCTTGCTCTAACATGTGGCAACAGACTTTGGTGAAGGAAGAAACTGATGCTTTATGGCCTAGTAACTGTAAGCATCTACCCCAAATAAATACCCTTTATAAAAATCAACCAGTTTCTGGTATTTTGTATCAGCACCCCTTTGGCTGACTAATACACCTAAGTACACCCATTCTGTGACTTCTCTTTCCACTCATTTCTTACCTACTCTTTGCTATTCAATTAAAAATTATGTGCTGTTGAGCTTTGATATTATTTATGAATTCCAAAATAAGATATATAGGTAATGTTTGTAAACTTGTCTGGCATGGTAACTCTTTGGTTGTATTAGATTCAGCTGAGATATCTGATTAAATTATCTTAAGATTAGTGCTTTCATTCAGCCATGTCATTAGAGTAAGACTCAATGTTGTATCCCAGCAACTGGTAAGCTGTTAAAACAGACTCTCAAATGGAAAAAGATACACAGAGGATCCTGTGTCCACAGGAAGAGAGGTGAGCCTGATAGTTTATAGCTGACCTTGTGAAGAGAACAGAAAAGTGAGCCAGGAAAAAATGAGCCCAGAGGAAGAGAGATGAGCCCTATGCCAGTCTATAGCTGAGATGAGAAGAAACTGGGACCATGAAGCCTTAAGAGGAAAGAGGAAGGCTGAGCCCTTGCAGATATCAACTGGCATCTTGTTTCAACACATGCAACAGATTTTGGGTGAGGAAGTACCTCTTATGGTATCTTGGGTTGGACTCTTTAGGGCCTTGTCATTGTAAGATTTTACCCTATATAAATACTCTTTATAAAAGCCAACAGATTTCTGTTACTTTGTATCAGCACCTCTTTGTCTAACTAAACCAGAATTTGTTACCAGAAGTGGGGCGCATTAGTGAGGGTTCTCTAGTAAAACAAAATCAACAGGAGATTCTGTAAATAGTATGAGATTTTATAAAATTCTCTCATGTGACTGTGGGGATGCACCAGTCCAGAGTCCACAGGCAAACTGCAATCCAGGGGCTCTAATGAAGATCTCACGAAGGCCCTTGATGAGTTTCCAGGAGACATTGGCTGTCCAAAGATGAGCTGGAAAATTCTCTCTGAATGCTGAAATCACTCCCCTTTTAAGACATTCAACTGATTGGATAAAACATCACTCACTGTTGATGGCAATCAAGCTGGTTGATTGTACATAAAATCAGCCATCTATGCTGTAAACTCACTGATGACTAAACTCCATAAATATCCTTTTATTACAATTAGCTCAGTACTTGCTTGACCAAACAATTGGGCACAATTTCCTAGATGAGATGTCACATTAGCCTAACCATCACAAGAGCTATCTTATATCATAAAGTTGTTCCCTGTTTCAGTTGACCAAGGTGGTACTATCCAAGACCACAGTGCTGCCCTACCACAAACTCTTTAAATAACTAACCAAACCTGTCAGAGTAATCATCTTGAAAACTGGAAAACACATGGTTGCAATAACTGGGAAAGTGCCAAATCAAGGAAAAGCAGCCTGAAAAATGGTAGGTGAAGTTTATGGAGCATTTTCTAGTGCCCCCTCCACCCACCCCCTGCATATTTTGGAGCTAGGCTGTGCTCACACTTTAGGTCACTGACCCTCTTCCATGTGGAGCACAATAACCCCATGTGAAAACTGTGGTGCCACTCTATCTGGTGGAAGCCTGAAATAACCAGTCACTAGATTGCCCTCTTGGAATTTTTCCTGAAGGCAAAGAAGCTGCTTGGTGACACCTAAAGCAGTGAAATAATTAGGGAAGAGCAGCCTCTGGCAAAGGACTACCTGCACTAATTCATGCAATAGAACAATCAGGATGGTAGGAAAGTCTATTTAAAAATTTAAAAAAGAGTACAGGGGGGAGTCAAGTGTAAACACAAGAATTCCTGTGGCCCTGAACAAGAATAAACCCAGGAAAAGAAATAAACTCCATGGCTCCATGCAGGCACAGATATGACAGAGAGGACCCTATACTTTACATTTTCATGGGGCTTATCTTCTTGATAGGAGCGATAAGCTCTGGTGTAAACCACAAGCCAAATTAATGGCAATTTGCAAAGACTATGAATGGTGCTGTTTCCTGTTTTCATTGTTGTTGTTTTTTGTTAGCTCCTGGAACTCAAGAAAATTTCTGTCATATCATTAGCTGGATACACTCTTAATGAACAGACCACTCAGGGAGTAAATCCCAGAGTTAACAATTTAAAATATTAAAATTACAGTGTGCACCAGCAACACAAGATTATAAGGCAAAGAAAGAGGAAATCATGGCCCATCCAAAGGAACCAAGATAAAAATCTGAAAACCATCAATGAAGATGACCAGATTTTGGACATAACAAAGAGTTAAAAAAAAAAA
>JAQZBX010055631.1:0-18373 GCA_029593785.1 Cabassous unicinctus | reverse complement strand
GGCTGTATAACAAGGCGGCCCAACACCCCTTCCCTGGTGGTATAAGAAAAGTCACTTCAAAAATAGCGATACTGGCAGGTTGAAAATAAAAGGATGGAAAAAGATATATCACATAAATATTAACCAAAGGAAAGCAAGAGTTGCTATATGAATATCAAAGTAGAATATAGAGCCAAGAAAAGTATCAGACAGAGAGGGACATTATATAATGATAAATGGGTCAATTACCAAGAAGACATGGCAATCCTAAGTGTGTATCATGCAATAAAACTGCGAAACCGTGTAAAGCAAAAACTAAAGTGTTGAATAAAAATGGTGAAACAGGCGTACTTGCTTTGTTCGCAATCTTAAGGGCAAAGCACTCAGTCATTCACACCCTATTAGCTGTAGGGTTTTCAGAGAGTTTTTATCATTCGCAAGTGTTGAATTTTGCCAAATGTTTTTCTGCATTGATTGATACGATCAGATCATGTGGCTTTCCTCCATGACAGTATCACTCTTTCCAAGCCACTTGGTGCCCCGCATATGCTGCAGTGAGCAAATATCTCCATCTTACTACTAATCAGACAGTTTCCTTGCCTTTTTTTCCATTATGAGTTTCTGATTACCTCCTTTAAAAACATCTGTTCAGCTTAAATCTTTCTAACTTTCCTATTGTGCAAAATATTCATCTCTCGTTGCATAACTGTTGTCAGCTTTAAGTTTGTCTAAGGAGTTTGCAGAAGATGCTGTTCTCTTGGCAGCTTCTTTGAGTGGTCTTTCTAGAAAGGGACAATGTCCGTGGGGAGGACCGTTTGGTAAGCCTGCTTGGGGTGGGGTGGAGGCCAAGCGTCCAGGCCTGGTTGTCAGCTAGCATGAGGCCCTGGAGGAAAAACGGAAGGGATCACAGTTGCAGCATTACTATGTCGCAGGGGGAAAAAATTGGTAACATTTGGGGACTGGAGCTCTGGGAGAGAAGGGGTGAAGAGCAGGGAGAGAAAAAGATAGAGAGGGACCAGAAAGATAGTGGGATACTGTGTGACACCCACCCCACCCCCAGGTGCACCTTTGAGAAAAGACTTAAAATCATGAAATGATGACTGCTATTGGATTTCTGGTGAAAATCAATAACAAGGAAGTGGTCAATGTCCAGCTTTTCTTGGCAGGAGATAGGAATGGGGTCACCAGATGGAGCCAGCTTGCATAAATTTAAGGGACAGAGTCCTGCAGTTAACTCTAGATTGTATTTGCTTCTTCTCTTGCCATTTTATAGCTATGTTGGTTGGTCATACTCTTTTGGGGAAGCCTTGAGTGTCTTGAAAGCTAGTTGAGACCAAATTTTCTGCTTGGTAACCCTTCCCTTACAACCTTCTCCAAACTGGATTTTCCACAACCAGATAATTGACTTGACATCCAGGAACAATGGATTTCAAACATTTTAAATCTGCAGGACCCTTTCTTCATATAAAATCTCGTAAGGAAATGTGGAAATACAATATATAAATAGAACACATTAACATAGAGCTACTGTTTGGATATAGAGAGTGGGGTTTGGGTGCAAAGAAAAGGGTCTTATATTTACTATACACCCCAGCTTCCCCAGGAATTACTGAGGGGCCTTTGCAGAAACACTAGGGTTCCTGGAAGAACAGATGGAAAACATAGTGTGGGGAAATATTAAAGAAAACAGAGTGGTGAAAAGACAGGATTGTACAAACACATTAGAAACGGAGGTGTCTGGAATATAGGTGTGGCAATAGGAAATCAATACAGTTAATTCAACTCTTAAAGCCCAGTAGTCCTTTAGTGAAGTCCGTGTTGGGAAACAAGTCTCCAAAAATATTTCCACATTCCTGCTTGGTCAGGCTTTCTGAATAAAAACGGCTGGCAACCTGGGCTAGTGGGTAAGTGAGTGGCAAACCTGCCTTGGAAGTCAGAGACTGTCCATTGCTCTGAAGGGATTTAAAGTTTTATTCCCCCTGAAGCCATTTGCTTACATTCGAAACAGTAATAATAATCTACTTTCCAGAGCAAAAGCTCTCTCTCTCTCCTCCCTGGAGCTGCTAAAGTGCTCTGTGAGTAGTCTGTTTTCTGATCCACAGGACTTGTGTTTCCTGTCTGAATAAGTAGATAAATAAATAGAGATGTAAAAACTTAACAAATAGGTTCTCTTGTGAGGCAAGTTTTACTTTCTGACAGCAGTGCTGTTCTTTCATATTCTCTAAACCTTCATGTTTTCCCTGAGCGTGCATGGAATGAAAGCAAACAACTTACTGCAGACCTCCTTCTGCTTTCCTCTTGTTTCTCCGGGGTGCTGACATTCTCATCTCTGACTCACCCCGTACAATGGAGCTGTGCCTGTAGACGGTCCTACGGTCAATACAGCACCGTCCTGTGAGGGATTGCTGCTTAGCGTTGGGGCCTTCCAAAAGAACCATAATCTACCATTTCTTCTCTGGTCTGTTCCTTCAAAGTATTTTGGAAAAATATATGTGGGCTGTTGAGGTTTTTCCCATCCCATGTAGACCCTTCAACTAAATATATGTCTTATCAACAAAGTCCCAGATCCCCTGCCTAACACAGAGTATACTACATAGCAAGGACTCATTATCTATTGCTGTTGAATGAGTTAATACATGAATGAATGAGTGAATGAATGGATCTTAGAACACGTTCGTCTAACTTTAACTTTACTGCCACTTCAGGTCCCCCTTGCTTCCTCTTTTGTTTGCTACCATTGTTGGCACCAGCTCGGTGCCCGTTTGTCCTGAATGCAATCAGTGGGTGTTCTAATAGCCTTGTCCTCATCCAGTGCCAGCTTTCATCTCGGCATCTGTGCTGGTGCCAGTTACAGCTCTGTCCCTGCTGTTTCTAATTTTCTCTTCCTCCCGCCTCCTTTCTACCCCACCACCTGCCATGTACCAACATGACATTCGTGTCTAGATTCTACTGTTGTCATTTCCAAGCTGCTCCCTTGAGTAATGCTGTTCAATCCCAATATTTTCTCCTACCCTTTCCCCTACAGCGTTTGGCTACATCTCATACTATGTCTTTCTTTTTGTGCCCAGATGGGTTTTTATATTTTGCTCTTAAATGATTTTGTCAGGCCATTGAACAGGAACCATCTCTAATCCTGCCTTATTTCTTGGGTCTGGCAAAAGTGAGCTGAATGTTTGCCGAAGACAGGCAAGATGTGGAGAGCAGGAACTTCTTAATGCTAGGCTTGTAATGAGTGGAATGGTGGAAATGGGAATAGAGAACTACTTTTATTTTATCAACAAATATTATTGATAAGCAATAGTGCAGTAAGTGCTATTGTAGGTGCTTGGGATACATCAGAAACAGAATGGGCAAAAACGCTTGCCCTCATGGAGCTTACAGGTAAGGGGGCACTTACACGTATGTGCCAGGCCCCACTGAGATAACTAGCATGGTATCTCATTTAATCCACACACCAACCTCTGGCGTAGGTACTACCCTTGGATGGCCTTAAACGTCCCTTTATCTGCCCCACTCTTCATTCTCTCATCTGTGATATGTAGCTAATCCCTGCCTCATAGGGTAAGGGTTAGAGGAAGCCACTGGTAACTGTTGAGCATCTACTCTGTTCCTGGAACTTTTGCTAGCTTCTTTATAAGCTCTTCCTCACCAACCATCTGAAATGGGTTATTTTATCTCAATTTTCAGGTGAAAGTTTTCAGGAAGGTAGAATAACTAATCTAAAGTCACATAGCCAATAAGTGAGTCCCAGATCCCATCCTGATCTGATTCCATACACTAGCTCAGAAATGGATTTAGGTGGAAGTTATTATTATTATTTTTTGTGTATCTTTTCTGTCAAATGTAATATGATAGTACTGAGAAAGAACAAAAACTACATAAGATAAAGTTCCTGCCATAAATAACTTTATAATCTAATGGGGGAGGTAAGTTTTGTTGAAATGTTAGAATTAAAGCAATTTATTAAACTACAAAAAGGAAGGCTGCAGCTCAGATGGGTTGATTCACAACACATGGAGTTAGTCTTTCATCCTGGGCCTGGTGCATCTTGGTTTTGAGGGGCTGTTGGGACATTTAAAGGCTGCTGGCCAAAAGGCAAATCAGTTTATGGTTCTAGGCAGATGCTGAGATATGGGAATTGGAGACATGGAGTACATGGATTTGTCCTGGGCTAGCATGCAGTGTACAGAGAGAAGAAGCCAGCCCAGACAGGAGAACCTGAGGGACATCAACATTGAGGGAGCCGATCTCAAACTTGAGTGTGCATAAAAATCACCTACGGCAATGCTTCCCTATCCTTTTCACCTCCTGGCATCCACAGGGAAGATCATATTGGTAAGGCAGCTGGGATAAAGGAAAGGGGCCACTCTTGCAGAAGGACAGCAGCCCAAGGTCTCTGGCTGCCTGAGCCCATCAGCCACCAGAGAGCCTAGTGCTCCTATACCTTGTTGAACTCCTTCTTGGCACACTGGTTGGGAAGCTCTCACCTAAAAAGGTATGTTTAACATTCAGATTCTCAGGCCATCTGCTCAGTGATTCTGGATTAGCAGGTCCAGGAATCTGGATTTTTTTAACAAGCACCTGCAATGATTCTGATTCAGGTAGGCTGAGTAGCTTCCTTTTAGAAACACATCTCTAAGGGTCCCATGGAGTAAGAAGAATGCTTAGTTCTCTAAGAAGCAGTGTCCAGAAAAAAAAAGGGGGTGTGTGGGTGGCTAGAAGGGTGTGGTGTCATGAAAGCTAAGCAAATCGAGTGTCCCCAAAAGGAAGAGGTTAACAGTTGTGAATGCTACCAAGAAGTCAGGGAAGGTATGAGCTGAAAAGCGTCCATTCAGTTATCAGCAAAGCAGTAGCTAATGGCTTTGGTGAGCAATTCAGAGCAGAGGTGAGTAGTACATAGGGGTTAGAGAACTGGAGAGTGGGTAGAGACGCGTACCTCCTACACTTAGAATAAGGGAGACGTGGGGTGGAAGGAAGAGTTTTTGATTGTCTTCAAAGATGGCAGGCCCCTGAACACGTTAAATGCTTGGGAAGATCCAGTTAAGGGAAAGAGATTATAATATATAAGAAAACGGGATAATTTGATAGCTAGAACTCTCTATGGGGAAAAGAGGAGATGGAGGATAGGGGCCTTAATCCAAAGAACAGCTGTAATCATTTTAGGAAGTTTCTCAAGGCTATAGTTCCCCCAAATGAAATCGTCAAAATTATGAAGGAGCTTAGAAAGAAAATCAGATTTCTCCCCTTTCCTCCACCCCTGGATATTCTAATTTAAATTAACGTGGATATTTTAACAAGAATAAGGCAGTAACCTGTATGATTTCAAAGGCCTCCAAGGAAGCCTCATAATTAGCCTAGTTTTCAAACTATTGACTTAATGTTCATTAACTCATGTAAAAGTACTTTCTCTTAGTCTTTCCCAGAAAATGAAAGACACTCAAATCCTTGCTGAGGGGTGGAAACAATATACCCAGGGTCAGTAACCTTTGTTCAAACAACTTTCCAAGACTGATCTATTTCCAAACATAGCAAGAGCCTTCATTATTTTTGAGCACCAGTGACCTTGAACATGCTTATATTTTGTCATTTATGGTTGTGGGAGCACAGGATATTTAAGAAAATGCAGCATGAGGGTGGACTTGTCCTTAATTTAACTTCAGAAACATAATCAAAGCCTGGGGTTTGGATAAAGATAGCTGGGAAATGAAGAACCAAGGGCTTTAGCATCTAGGGCAAAGTACCAAAGCTGCAATTGTAGAGCTCTGGTTCAGTTTCCAATTTCTGCCACTACTTGCACATGTCATTAGGAGCCAGACATCAGTTTTCTGATCTGTACAATTGTGGGTAATAGTTCCAGTCCCTAACTGCCTTTTGGGAAAGTCATAGCATTAAAATGACATAATAGATGCAATGGCATTTGGTATAAACATGCCATATAGACATAATTACTGTGCTGGCTGATGGCCTTAATGAAAAATTTATCACTCTTAATAGTTGTCTGTGAAATTGGACTGTAAATCTTGAAGGAACTTGGCTTTCTAGATGATGTGCCAATCCCACTTACTTCCTATCAGATTGAAAATAATGTAGAAGCATTTTCTGGCACTTTAACTGTTTGCTCATTCTGGTAATATGGTAAGCATATGCATTAAAAGTATGGATAAAACAGTCATGTTAACCTGCCTTATTCAATTTCCTTAGCTATCAAATTTCAGGGAGATCTGGTTTCCTGATAGAGATGGAACAAAAGCCTTTTCATAGGTCTTGAGTTTTAAATGAATCTTATACTTCCTTCTCTTAATTGCAACTTAAAATATATTGAATATGTCCAAAATTGACACCATGACAAATTCTAAGTCTCTCCTATCCCACTAGATGTTATCATTCCTTTTTGCTTAAGGCCCAACCCCAAGAATTATCTTCTTACCTTCTGAAATCTCATGCCATTTTCTCCTTCATTCACTAGCTGGAAATATTGGATTTTCTCAGTTGCTCAAAAAAGCCAAGTCCTTTTTCACTTATAGGCTTTTGAACTAATCATTATTTCACTGATACTTGGGCATATATTTTTAACACATTTTAATATCTCTGAAATAAAAATGCATCTTACAATCAATAGCAATTTACAATTATAATTGCAATGTTTTCTTTTGTTTTTTAAAAGGTACAATAGTGGTGTCGTAAGGCCAATGGAAAAATCAGTAATTCACTCTTCTCTGGGCGGCTGGCTCATCCCTAGCCTTTCTGTCCCAACTCCAGCTCGTTTATCGTCTGCAAATGTAGATGCTCTGATACTTCCCTACCCGAAATTCCCTCCTCCCTACCAGTTCACAGTGCTTATTTCCTTTATAGCACCTTTCATCATTTTTAAAAAGTAATTTACTTTTTCATTATCTGTCTCCCCTACTGGAATGTAAGCTCCACAAAATGGGATTTTGTATCTTATTCTCAGCTAAATTCCTAGGTCTAGTAAGTGGTTAATGAGTATTTGCAGAAGGAATTATGGAGCAAGGATATCTCTCTTATAAGAGATTATGTGGTTCAATCCCACAATCTCAGTCTGAGATGAGCAACTCTATGCCTACCTTCCATGCCCCCCAACCCTCCAGCACAAGCGACAACTGTTTAAATCTCTTTCCGGTGAAAAGAATCAGGGTTTCCACTGTAGCAGACAGTATGATGAGCTGTAACACACAGAATTCCTAAAGGGAAAGGCATTAAGAAATTAAAAACAAAACTTAATATTTGAAATGTCTCTATCCTGAATCCATAGCTGGAATGAAGGATAAAGAATTCTCAATTCTGAGACTAAGGTAGTGATTGGTGAGACTAAATATCCTCCTTCAGTTTTGTGGTGTGTTATCTTGCAGTTGGTTGGTTTTATAAATCTGATGAAGGAAAGGTATCCAAAGTGTCCACCCAAAGTGTACTCTGAGAAAGTTTTGTTTCTTGGAAGCTGACTGCTATAGGAGCAGTGGGCACCCAAGGACTGGGATTCACTTGCCAGTAATTTCCCTCTCATTCAACCTCAGCCCCAGTCAAATACACCCAGAATTCCTAAGAGATTGCAAGGGCCTAACTACAACATGAAATTGTGTCCAGAAACCAAAAAGTGGGACCAGCTCTTATGTAGATCACAGGTTAAGTTAAATGGCTGAACTCGGGTGAAGCTGGGAGAGCCAGGAAGGAGAAAAGGAGTCCAAGTTGTCTCTTTAGAGGGGAAATTAGGCCTCCCTTAGAAACCAGCCAAACTGTCACTGTTATGCTTCTCTGTAAGCCAAAATTGTGGAGACGAGATGGTGCAAGTTTCTTCACTACAAGAGCATATTAAAAAGTCTCTCTTGTTCAAAAGGAAAATCAGATTCCAAATCCCTTAGTCCGTGCTCCGTTTGGAAACGAGATGGCACTCCATGTGGAGACCCCTATCATTCCTTGATGCTTTTAAATGTTAGTGTGGAGTTGGCATTTAGTCTTCTCTCCATTCAGTAAGATATCTCTTACCAGTGATTGGCTTGGAGAGCTTGGAACATCCCAGAACTCTCAGGCTCCAACAGGCTGCTACAAGCACAGAACCGCAAGCCTGAAAAGCCAGTGGATGTACCTGTTTTTTTCCTTCCTGGGATGACTGATTTTTCTCTGAGTCACTCTTGAATTCTGTGAAATGTGAACATATCTTATATTTGAAATAAAAATGCCCTGGGAATGTTGCAATGTGTAAAGACAAGCAAATAGCACCCTCCCTCTGTGAGCAATGCTGGGAAGGACTAGCATTTGACATGTTATACTCAGGAGTTTACAGCCATCCATTCACACCCCAACCCAGCGACGTCCTGATTCTCACTGACTGCATCTCCCTGCTTCGGGGCTTCCAGCTCTCGGACATTTTCCTAATAAAACCACATGTCAGCATTGCTCTACCAAGGTAGAGGAAAGCAACACAGGTCCCTGATTTTTTTTTCAGGTGATGAATTTTTTTCTCATTCCATGAGCTATTCTGATTCAGTCTTCAACTTTTCTTCCTAAATTCTGATGTTTAAGCCAGCTGTCAAATCAAACTAAAGTCCAGAATGGAAAACCGAAGCAGTCACCTTGACCGAAAATTTTCACGACAGCGTTGGCAATGAGGAGACAGCTATTCTCGGCTCTGATCATACATTTTCCTGGTTACCTAGGCTGTGCTTTTAAATAAAATTGAACAGAATCAATTCCTTGTAGCTGAATCACGATGCAACTGACTAAAGCAGGTCTGAATGCCTTCGTGCTAGGGGGAGGCACTGGTTCCTGTGCAATCCTTCGTTTTACCCTTGGCTCCATCTTTCATGCAGTACAAAGTGTATCTCCAGCTGATTGTCCTGCAGGGGTCTCATTGTTGTATGTAAGGAGCCAGGACTACTGCAGACCCCAGTAAAACCTTTCAATTACATGGAATATAAGCAAGTGAGATAAAATAAAACCTTGTAGCCCTGGTTTCATTGCTTCCAGAACCGCAGCTGCCCCTGGGCAGAACCTAAGTGCAGTCTGTGGCGCTGCTCGCAGGGGAAGGTGGGTCCGTGAAGGTAGGCTCACAGGAGCAAGTTCTCACGCGTGTGAGGCCTGATGGCACATTGCCCTTCATAAGCCATACACTAGGTTTAGATGCAGTCATATCTGAATGAGTCATTTCTCTACACAAACTTCATCACATCCCTGTTTCAGAAAGGCAGGTGGCCAGAGGAAGGCCAAATGCAAGCACAGTAGGCTGTCTGATAATGTGGGACAAATTTCTCTGTTTTTCAGCTTAATGACTAAGGAGGAGCACAGCAGTCAGGCACACAATAGTTTGTCTCTCTTGGACTCTCCCCAGTGTCCCTGCACACTCCAATGACCAGCCCAGATGTCCAGATGTGTGCACAGCAGTTTGATGAGCCTCTCGATGGGCCAGGGTCATCCTGCACCAATACTAGGTCTCTTCTGTGTAACTGGGAAAAGGACATGGAAAATCTGCAACAAATTAATCAGCCAAATTCACCTCCTTGTTTGTTATTTTGTTTTTCACGTAGGCTTTCAGGTCAGGAGAATAAAGAAGGTAGCACTTCATAAAGGGAGGATCTCGATCCTGAAAGAGCTACAGAGATATTCACAGGGCCAGGTAGGTGGCCAAGGCCAGACAGAGAGACAAGTGTCAAGGAGCCCAAAGCCATCTCTGCTGGGGAAGGATGGGCTGCTTGGTGTTTCTGTGATTCAGCATCCCTGAAGGAGTGCATCTGCCTCCCCGGCCTAAGCACATGCTAGCAGTCTGGACCTCCAGATCACATCCCTAACACCCTTATGAGTGTCCCCACCTGGAAGTTCCATTTCATGAACCTTGGATGGTTTGAAGCTGTATGGAAAAGTATGTTCTTAAAGCTAGTCTGTTCCTGTGGGTGTAAACCTATTTTAAGTAGGACCTTTTGATTAGGTTACTTCAGGTAAGGCATGGCACAGGGTAGATATTAATCCTCTTACTGGAGTCCTTTATAAGACAATGAAATTCACACAAGAGAAAATAAGCCACAGAAGCCAGAAGATAAAAACAATGAAACCCAGACGAGAAGAGAGACCAGCAGATGCCGTCACATGCCTTGCCATGTGACAGAGGAGTCCAGGATCTCCAATAGCCATTCTCTGGGGAAAAAATATCACCTTGATGATGCCTTGAAATGGACATTTTGTTCAGCCTCAAAACTGCCAGCTTGTAAGCTAATAAATCCCCACTGTTAAAAGCCAACCCATTTTATCGTATCCGCTTGAGCTGCCTAGCAAACTAGAACAAACCCCTTGCCCATCTCCAGGCCAACTGCACCTCTACAAGGTCTGAATTAGAGAGTTGTCCTTGAAACCTTACTCCAGGGAGTTGTACTCCCCCAGCCACCCCTCCCCGCCACCAAATATATCTAAACCCTAACCTGTCAAATCGGTACATGTAAATGTGAACTTATTTGGAAAGGGTCTTTGCAGATGTAATTAAGTGAAGGATCTCCAGATGAGATCATCCTGAATTAAACATTAGGCTCTGCATCCAATGACAAGTGTCCTTACAAGAAGAGAAGACAGAGGAGACACAGGGGAGACGGTCACATGGACATGGAGGCAGAGAATGGAGCAATGCAGCCACAAGCCATGGAATGCCTGGAGCGACCGAAAGCTGGAAGAAACAAGGAAGGATTCTCCCCTGGAGCCTTAGGAGAGAGTGTGGCTCTGCTGACACCTTGGTTTTGCATTTCTGGCCTCCAGAACCATGAGAGAATAAACTTCCGTGGTTTGAAGCCACCCAGTTTGTGGTAATTTGTTACAGCAGATCTAGGAATGAGTATGTACCACGAATTGCCAGCTCTAGGAGAAAACTACTTAGTGCAGGGATATTCACAGGGCCAGGTAGGCCTGTGAGTACACTCAACTTAGTACTTGAGTGACAAGTGCTCTGCCAGTTGTTTAGATAGTGCTTCCTAACACGTCTTTCTGCTTCTTTCTCATGCCTTTCTCTTCTCCAGTGTTCACCAATGACCATTCTGAAGCGCAAATTTTATGATGTCAACCTCTGTGACCCAGCATTGCTTGCCTAATAAAATCTAAACTCCTTGCCCTGGCATATGAGGCTTTTTCAGAGCTGGGTTTTCCTAGTTTCATCACCTATCTTCTATTTGGATCCCTTCCCAAATTCGACTGTCCCCCCCTCCCCTATAACCACATGTATCCTGTATCTAGTCACATCAAAGGACTTGCCCTTTTCCTCCCTGTTTTAGTCTGCCAAAAGGCTGCCAATGCAAAATACTAGAAATGCGTTGGCTTTTATAAAGGAGGTTTATTTGAGGTGAAAGCTCACAGTTCCAAGGCCGTGAAAAGTCCAACTCAAGACACAATAGAGGTGCTTTTTCACCAAAGTCAGCTTCTCTTTCTTCCCAATTTCAGCTGAAAGCTGGCATAGGGCCTGTCTCTTTCCAAGCCTCCTTCACCAGTCTTGGCTGTTCTGCTGTCCTCCCAAGTTCAGTTGTGAGCTCTCAGGCATATGGCAGGGCTGGTCTCCTCTTGAGCTGCCTTGTGGGCCCAGCCTCTTAGGGGCTGTGTGCTTAAACAAGCCTCTCTCTCACACTGCAGAATCAAATATGAGTTTCATTTTTCCTCCCCTGTCTGTCGACATGAGTCTGTTTATATCAGACTCAGCAAGGGGGTGGGGACTCAACCTGAGTCACGCCTCACCAACATAGTCCAATCAAAAGCCCTACAGCAATCTTAAGAATAATCTAATCAGTCTCCTCAGCTGAATCTAATGCAATCAAAGGGTATCACACCCAGAGGAATAGATTAGTTTATAAACATAATCCTTCTTTTTTGGAATTCATAAAATAATTTCAAACTGCCACACACCCCATGGGTTTCTCCTATATTGCTCCCCCTTCCTGGCATGCAAAGGTATCTGAGGTGGGGCTGGACCTGTGTTTGGGATTCAGGTAGACTGGGTGCCAGGAAGATGCTTAAAAAACCAAAAGCTTTTATCGTTTCCAGATACACAGGCAACCTTTTAATACTGTTATTGTGGAAGGATTCATTTGCATAACAAACTTGGTAGCCTTTCTGAGCCCCCAGTTCCTGAATATCTTTTTCATTGGTCACAGGGAAAGCAGGAGGTAGAGTGTGGAGGACTGGGGATATGGGGTTGGAGTGGCGGTGGGGGTGGGGTGAGGGGTGGCGAGGAAAGTCCTTTCAGGGATTTCCACATTGAAACACAACATGTAAAAACTAGTTTTCTCAGTACTAAAGAAATACCTTCCATGGCTTGTAAATAAATTATTGGATGCCTTCAATAATGATGTATCAATACTATTTTTAGAAAGAGCAGCATGCTTTATCAATAGCATTTCTGCTCTTGGCCCAGATGTAAAATTCTTCCTTGAAGGTGACATTCATCTAGAAATCTACTGAAAAAATCTGATAAGGAAATGTAATATGATTTTAAATAAAATATATAAAAATGGTTTCACCAAGTTGCTAAATAGGGAATTTTTCTGTTTCTTTATTCCAATTCCCTCTTTACATATTTTAGAATTTAAAATTTTTATTATAATTTTAATGATACATTAAAATTAAACAACAGCAACAAAAGTTTTATTGACTGGGTGTTTTGTGCTTCATATTTTTATAATACTCAAAATTAAATATTAAAAAGTTATGTGCTAGAATTATAAGCCCCAAAGTGGATGTGTCTAGATATTATGATGTTGGACTCTCAAAGCTTATTAGGTATCTAGAAATTTCCTAGAACATATCATTTGAAAAAATAGATCAGTTGAATTTCTCATGAAAATTCTATTTTATTAATATTTTTTCCCTTCCAATACACTTTATTTTTAAAAATATATATTTTTATTTATTTTTAAAAGATACTTAGATTACATAAAATGTTACATAAAAAAATATAAAGGATTCCCATATGCCCCACTCCCTACACTTGCCACTATTTCCCATATTAACAACTTCTTTCATTAGTGTGGTACATTTGTTACAATTGATGAACACATTTTGGAGCATTGCCACTAAGCATGGATTATAGTTTACATTGTAGTTTACACTCTCCCCTACTCAATTCTGTAGGTTATGGCAGGATATATAACGGCCTGTATCTGTCACTGCAATGTCATCCAGGTCAATTCCAAGTCCCAAAAATGCCCC
Organism: Cabassous unicinctus; assembly: GCA_029593785.1. Taxonomy (NCBI): domain Eukaryota; kingdom Metazoa; phylum Chordata; class Mammalia; order Cingulata; family Chlamyphoridae; genus Cabassous; species Cabassous unicinctus. The sequence goes on along the minus strand of JAQZBX010055631.1, from coordinate 5,209 downwards.
CATATTACACCTCTTTTTCCCTCTCCCTGACTTCAGCACCTCCAGTGGCCACTATCTCTACATCAATGATATAATTTCTCCCATTGCTAGAATCTCAATAAGTCTATAGTAGAACACCAGTAAGTCCACTCTAGTCCATATTTTATTCCCCAATCCTGAGGATTATGGCATGGTGATGCTCACTCCACCTCTAATTGAGAGGGGGTTTCATTCCCATATGGCTGATGGATGGGACTCTCTTGCTTGCAATTGTTGACTCTCTTGGTTCCTTGGTGTGGTGGTTGTCCATCCTCACCTCCTTGTTAGTAGTCCTGAGTTAGTCCAATGATCTGGAGAGTAGGTATTGCAACTCCGCTGAGGCTCAGGGCCCAGCTGGCACATGGACAGCCCAGAGATTCAAGTCTCTTGGATGTACACCTACCAACTCAGCATCAACTATAAGTTCAAATAGAAGGGACAGAAGAGGCATGTGTAGAGAAGTCACAACTGAGTCCAACTCTCTCACACTTGGGAGCACAAACTCCAAAGTAAGGCCCACTGGCAAGGCACCAAACTCCAGAGCTATCTGCCATGACCATAGGAATTGGGTGTCTCCAGAACCCTCAGGATCCCCACTATTTGGGGTAGTATCTACTTTGGTAGTCTATGAGATCCTGCTGAGACATGCATAAGCATTGCCTATCTGATGACCTCCTGACTCACTTTGAAGTCTCTTAGCCATATAAACTCACTTGTCTTTACCTTTTCCTCCTTTTATTCAAGGTCTTTTCCCAGTTGGATCACCAGCCGGTGCTTGGTAGTAATCCCTCGGTGCCAGGGAGGCTCATTCCTGGGAGTCACGTCCCACGCTGGGGGGAAGGTAATGCATTTATATGCTGAGTTTGGCTTAGAGAGAGGCCACATTTGAGCAACACGGAGGCTCTCAGGAGGTAACTGTTAGGCACCCTACAACACTAGGCTAAGTTGCAATTTCAGGAGCAAAGGCTCATAAGCATAGTCGTCAATATCAAGGGCCCATCAGTGGATCATCGTTCTTCACTAGTCATTGCCCTTGTACTTGGGGAATTGTTGCTGTTCCATTAGAGAATGTGGCAGAGCTCCCCAGTATTAATAATTTCTTATACAAGACTTGAACTTGGAGCTGAGTTCAGTGGGGAGAGGTATGGCCACATACGAGGCACTCATTTTGCTGCTGCAGATCTGGCTGAGACTGTTGAAACTTTTGAACCGACAGCCCTGGCACTGGCTTCCTTATCCCAGGATTACATGCAGCTAGGATGGTGCAATCCTGGAGCTACCAACTGGGACCTTGGCTTCCTAATTCTCCAGCTTCCTGATTACAGCAGAGTTACCAGTTGTGCTACAGCATTGTTCTGACTTATTCCTGAAGCCCTTCTAGTCCTTCCAGCAATTGTCTAAGCACCTCATGCCCTTTATTAAACCCCTTCTGTTTAAAATACCTGGAGTGGTTTCTGGTCTCTGCATTCTGACTAATCGGATTGTTAATCCTTCTCATAACACTACAAGGCAGTTATTATTTCCCCCCTTTATGGTTGAGGAATTTGAGGTGTTCTGCTCACTCATTTTAAAGTGAAATTCCTGCTTCTCCTGGCTTCTTTGTTCATGGAAAAAATACTTATGGTTAAATGAGAAATTATAACTCAGAGCTGTGAAAAGCATGCATGAAAAGTACTTCATCAAAGTACTGAAGAAGAGTTTCAGAAGATTGGCATCAGAACATACAAGCTATTTCAAAGAAGGTAAATTAGAGACATTCTAAAATATAGTAGTTAAAACAACAGGACTCGAGTGTATATTTAAATAGCACCGCTGTTCTTAAGAAACATGTCTCCTTTATGAACCTTAAGACATATATATTTGTAAGGTAACCATATCCTGTCAGAGCCATGGTAGAAGAACTGTTGGTATTATGAATTGAGACAGAAAGAGGGCTTATCATACACTGTGGTGGCCAGGAGAATGCATCTCACAGATCTCCAACGACGGGGAGCTTAATGGATCACAGGCCCAGCTGTGTATCTGAAATCTATTGTTCTGTTTGCACTGAGGCCGTGTTTGCCAGGCAGTGACTGAGTGCAGCAGGGATAATAAAGCAGCCCATTCCCAGTGAAAATTGCCACAGGACACCTCTGGGGGCCGATTTTGGCTTGAGGACTCCCTGACAGCCTTGCTACTCATCCTTGGACTGCACTGCAGACTAGCATGCCTTCATCCAACCTTCCTTCCCCTCTCCTTCACTCACTGTCAGATTTGCATTGTGGTCTGATAGCTCACTGTCACTTACCGGTGGCCTCCCCATTTCCTCTCATGGGTGTTTGCGCTAATTAAATCCTTGCATGCTTAATCCCATCTTGACATCTGCTTCTTAGAGGTCCTGGACTAACATATATACTAAATATAAAAAGAATATGATCTCATCCTCTGAAATTGCATCCAGGGAATAAGGAAGCACTTGAAAAATGAATTGCATTTGATGCTTGATTACTACTGTTGGAAGGCATCTTAAAATGCCTTCCTGAGCTATGGACTGTGCACCAGGCACTGTGTGTTAGTTTCCTGGGTTGCTGTAACAAATGATCACAAACTAGGTAGCTTAAAGCAACAGAAATTTATTCTCTCACAGTTCTGGAGAGTAGAAGTCTGGAATCAGGGCTACGCTCCCTCTGAACGTTCTTGGCAAGAATCTTTCCTTGCCTCGTCAAGCCTCTGGTGTATATTAGTCAGGGTTCTCCAGAGAAACAGAACCAGCAGGATTTGTTATAAAGAGATTTGTTATAAGGAGTTGGCTCACATGGCCATGGAAGCTGGCAAGTCCAAAGTCCATTGGACAAGCTAGAAACTCTGATAAGGATGATGCTGAAGTCCTTAGTTCAAATTCCCCAGGGGAAACTGGCTGACTGGAAATTCCAGCAAGAACCAATGCTGAAATGGAAGCAGAAATTTTTCTTCTGACCTGAAATTTTCAGTTCTGGCTTTAAAGACCTTTAACTGTTTGAAAGAGAAAAACTCCCCACATTGCTGAGGGCAATCTCCTTTGTTGACTATAGATGCAGTTAACTGACTGTAGATGCAATAAACAGATTACAGGTTTGAATCACATCTGAAATATCCTCACAGTAACAAGCAGGCCAGTGCTTGACCAAACAACTGGGTACCACAACCTAGACAAGCTGACACATGAAACTAACCATCACATGGTGTTGGCCAGCAAGCCTGGATGTTCTCCAATCTCTACTTCCATCTCCATATGAAGTGCTTCTCTGTGGGTATCTGTGACCTCTCCTCCTATAAGGACACTGATCATTGGAGTTAGGGCCTATCCTAATCCAGTCTGATCTCATATTAACTTATTTACATCTTCAAAGGCCTTATTTCCAAATAAAGTCACATTCTGAAATTAATTTGGGGAGGGGGGCACTATTCAACCCAGTACACACTGACATAAGAAAACCTTGCATTTGTAGTGAGTTCACAATTCCTCTAATGCCAAAATCTAGTTAAGCAGAGTCACTATAGCCCCTTTACTTTGTCTATAAAAGTTCAATTCCTATTGAATCCATTCTACTAAGTAGAAGTAGCTTTTAGCCATATTTTAAAACAGACTGATCTCATAATTTCTATAGTCCCATTCATGTCTCTGTTAGCCCCTCCCATTCCCTGCCTCTCTTTCTGAAATAGTGGCCAGGCCTATGGAAGGGATGTGGTAAGGGAAACTGCAAAAGAAAAAAAGCCCCATGGTTCCTAGTGGCTCACTGTCTGGGTTCTAGTAGCATGTTCGGACTCTAATAGGGCTAGTAGTGGCTGCTTTGTCCTCACTAGGCTCCTGCTCGTGTGGAGCCCCATGCCTCCATCACATCCTCCATCGAGCCCCTCAGCCTGGCAGTCGATTGCCAGTGTCTGCCATGGGGTCACTTGCCCTGCCACAGCCAGCATCATGGTAGGACTATGGGATCTAATCTCAATGCCCACACTGCATGGGGACCAGGGATGGCTGGGCCACTTAATTTTCACAGGGTGATGTGGCTATGCCTAGTAGATGGGGAGGCATCCTGAGCAGAGATAACTTAGCAGAATCTGAGTTGGGGCAGGGGCCCCAACACTCCCACCCTGCGCTTAGTGTAAGCCTCACTTATCTAAAACTCTCCCACTTCAAACACATACACTCTGCTGAGCAAAACCCAGAGAGGAGAAAATCAGGGCCCGTGTGCCTGAATGTCTAACTTTCCTTCTTTTGCATCCTTCTCCCCACCCTCTCCCAAGCTTTCAGAAGGGGGCAAGCATTCTCTGATGTTACAGACTTCAGATGCTGTGCTAAGCCTCACTGGAGAGCAGTGAGACCTGACTTCAGAACATATGTGGGTGGGGAAGCAGCATGCAGCATTTGCATTTTGCTGGTGCAGATCAGAGCAGAGGAAGTGTTTTTGAATTAGCAGCTGAAGTGGTAGCTTCCCAATTCCTCAGACAGCTTCCTGGTTATACAGCTTCCTATTGTGTCAGGCAAAACTTAGCTAGTGTCAATTCTTCAGTAAGTGATTTTGTAAATCATAGAACGCCCTGGAATAAATCTCTTTCTGCTTAACGTAGCTACAGTGGATTCTGTTATCTGCTACTGAACACTCATTTTAAAGTCAAATATGTTTGACCAATGCGATAAGGTATTGAAATTGCTTGTCTCTCTTCCCTCTGTCCTGTGGAGTTCCTTCAAGAAAAGGACAGTGCTTTCATTTCTGTAGCCCAAGCACTCAGCGCCTTGCCAGGGACAGAGTAGGAAGAAGAAAGCTCTTGTGGGCAAGATACCATGGGGATGTGACGCAAGGCCAACTAGCATGCTGGTGTCAAAGCTTAAGCATAATTTTTCATTCTTCATTCAGGGCTTCGAGAATCATTGGACCTCCAGTTCAGTTTTGCTTCAGCACTTTATCATTCTCTGTTTTTATTCTGATCATCATCTTGTGGTTTAAAAAACCAAATGGACACACTTTGGGTTACACACTTGATATATAATTTGCTTATCCTATTTCCTTAGATTTATGAATTTATGGTGCTCAAAAAATAGATATTATATTTCTTTATATGGAACTATTTTGTCTTCTTTCAAGTGAATTGTGGGTTTGTTCAGATTTTTTAAATACGTGATTTAATTACAGTTATATCAAAGGTTAATCCTTTTTTCTGAAAAAAAAAAAAA
>JAQZBX010055630.1:0-18373 GCA_029593785.1 Cabassous unicinctus | reverse complement strand
TATATAAATACATATGCATATATGTGCATTTGTTTACATAAATGTTATTATATATATATATACATTTTATAAAGGTGCCTAGATTACCCAAATATTACTCAGAAACTACAGCGATTCCCATGCTCCCCACCACCCACACCCCCAAAAACACCCCACACATCCATTCCCCATCCGTGTGGTATTACACCCGCAATGGATCCATCCATTTGACCCATGGGATCTAAGTACCCTCTCAATCAGAAACAGAGTGAGCATCAACATCCCCAAATCCTCAAGACTGAGTAATGAACAAACATGGGGTGATGCAACTATGGACTAAATAAACAATATTAATCTAGACAATGAAAAAAATTTAATTAGTGATATAAAGGCAATGGCCACCAAAGATTCTGAGAGGAGGGAGAGTGAAGAATCTGTGAAACATGGGGCAATTTTTGGACATTGGGGTTGTCCTGCATGACATTGTGATTACAGATACAGGTCATTATTCATTTTATCAAAACCTATAAAATTTTGTGATGCAAAGTGTAAACCACAAAGTAAACTGTACACCATGGTTAGTAACAATGCATCAGTATGTATTCATCAATTTTGCAAATGTAACACACCAATGAAAGATGCTGTTAATAAAGAAAAGTGGTGGAGTGGGAGAAGGCAGGGTATGTGGGAGAGCCCTCTATTTTTTATGTAACATTTATGTAATGTAAAGTTTTTCATAAATAAAAAATTAGTGATGAAACATTTTAACTCTGGGAATAATGGTTGTAGGGGAAAAAAAGAATATTAAAACACTTTCTATGCTTTTTGTTGTTATTAATTTTATGGTTATTGTTTTTTATTGTCATTATCAATAACTCCTTTTATTGACACAATCTCAGAAAACATTGGTACTCTGTCAAATTTGTATTATAGGGGGAAAATCCCAGAAATTGAAAATTGTTATTATTGCAAAACATTTAATATACATGCATTTAGGTTAGTTTGAATGTGAAATGAACAGCCTCCATTTTCCACATGGGGATATAAATATTTATGATTATAAAATAAATTCATATTTGTTTATGAAATAAATAAAGTTAGAGACATTAATAATATTTTTCCTAGTATATAAAAATTCATTCAACTTGTGTGTAAGGCTTTTACTGTTTATTCATTTTAGTTAGAATTTATATACAAGAGAATTCACACATTTTAACTGAGTTTTAACAGATACATACATCTATGTAAGCCAATCCCCTATCAAGTTAAAAATATTAACCCATTAATCTTCACTTTACAAAGTTCCCTCATGGCCCCTCCTGGTAAATATCCACCTCTAGACAAAAAATGACACTTTCTAATAGCTCACAGCAATGGATGAATTATGCCTGTTCTGGAACTTCATATTTGCAGAATCATGCCATATGTACTCCTTTGGGTAAGGCTTATTCACTCAACATAAGGATTTTGTTTATTTCAGGAGTTCACTCTTGTTTCTGACTGGTATTCAATTTTAAGGCATATCACAGATTGTCTATCCATTTGTCTTTTCACGAGAATTTAGATTTTAACTTTGAACCCATTATGAAAAATATTCTGTGATAGTTCTTGTACCCATCTTTACATCCTATTGGTTGGAATCTCATATCATTTGGATACAAATACTTTCCATTAGTTATGGCAAATCTAATTGCCAGAGTAGGAAATATTTCTGTGGCCAAATAAGTCCTAGTAGGAACATCTTTAAAATCAGTGATTTGTGCCACTGATATTCTCCTACCCTGGGTATGGTTTAGTGTAAACAAGAATGGATGGAATATCTTATCCCGTATACTCAAATTCCCCATACTATTTTTTCCAGCAGAAATTAGTGCCTAAATTCTCTTGGGGCAGAGAAAGGTGACTGGTTCTCCTATTTTATCTTGAATCTGGGTTTAGGCTATGTACAGGCATGAGAGGAAAAAGGTCAAATTGCTGGCTTTCTGTGTGAACATCCACGCAGTCCTTTCTCTCAGAACCTCATTTCCCCATGTGTTAATAAAAGAGATTATCTCCATTTTTCTGAAGCTCATTATGGGACTGAGAGTGTTTGGGCAGGCACTGTACAGAGAGATTCAGTGCTTTGTTGTTTAAAGTGAAGTTTTGACATCCGTTCCCCTCTGTTATCTCCAGCCACAAATGTAGAATCTGGAAGTGAACAAATCTCACTTCCATTCCTTACTAAATATTATACATACATTATAGCTTCTTCTCCACCTTATCACACATTCCATTTCCCACTAACCTACATTTCATGGTGCACCTCCATGAGTCTACTTATTGTATTTAGTTCATATCAGTGAGACCAGACAATATTTGTCCTTTTGTGTTTGGCTTATTTCATTCAACATAATATCCTCAAGGTTCTTCCATGGTCTCATGTGCTTCCCCAGTTGACTTACTCTTACACCTGAGTAATATTTAATCATAAGAATATTGCACATCTTGTTTATTCATTAATCAGTTGATGGGCACTTAGGTTGTTTCCCTCTTTTAACAATTGTGAATAATGCTGCTATGAACATCAGTGAGCAAATATCTGTTCATGCCCATGATTTCAGTTCTTTTGAATAGATTCCTAGTAATGGGAATGCTGGAATATGTAAATAATTTTTTTTATTTATTTATTTTTATTAAGTAAATAAAAATATGGAATTACTTATTTACTTTCCAGAAGAATTGCCAGATCTTTTTCTATAGTGGATGTTCCATTATACAGTATCAACAAAAGTGAAAGAGTATTATTATTCTTCCACTCCACTCCAGCATTTAAAGTTTTCTGTTCTTTAAATAATGGTCATTTTTTAGGCTGTGTGATGATATTTCCTTGTATTTTTCTTTATTTTTAAGGGAGCTTTAGATTACATAAATGTTACATAAAAAATATAGGGTATTCCAATACGCCCTACCCCCTCCCACTCCCACACTTTCCCCTTTAACAGCATCTTTTATTAGTGAAGTATATTTGCCTTAGTTTATATTATGGTTTATTCTTTGCACCACACAATTTTATAGGTTTTGGCAAAATGGATAATGGTGTGTATCTATCATTGCTATATCGTGCAAAACATTTCTTATGTTCCAGAAATGCCCAATGCTACATCATTTTTCCCTCTACCATCCCCAGAACCTCTGGAGACCACTGTCTTTATAGTACTCTCTCTCTTTTTATTTTTGCATTAGTGTGGTACATTTATTGTAATTGTTGTAATAACATTTTTGTAATTGTACTATTACCAACAGTCCATGGTTCACCTTAGAGTACACTGACTGTGCTGTACAGTCACATAGATTTTTTTTAAGAATATATATATTTTAAAGACTGTTAGATTACATAAGTGTTACACAAAAATAACAGGGATTCCCATGTTCCCCACCTCCACACCTCCCATAACATCCCATATAAACATCTTTCATTAGTGTGGCACCTCATCTGCAATGGATACAGACATCCTGGGGCTTTGCTTCTAAGCATGGACCATAGTTCATACTGTAGACCACACTCCGACACAGTTCTCCATGGTATATGCTGGTGTAAAATGGCCTATATCTGTCATTGTAATGTCACTCAGGATAATTCCCAGGTCCAGAAAAAGCCCCTATATTACAACTGCTTTTCCCTTCCCTGCCCTGAAAGCGTCTAGTGGCCACTGGCTCCACCTCACTGTTATAATTTCTTCCATTGCTTGAATCACAATATGTCTACAACAAAATACCCTTAAGTCGACTATAGGCTATAGCTCTTTATCCAATCCTGAGGAGTCTGGGATGGTGATGTTCACTCCACCTCCAAGTGAGAGTGGGCTTATATCCCATGGATATGATGGATGGGATTATCCTCCTGGAGCTGCAGGCTTTCTCCATTCCCTGGGATGGCTGTTGTCCATCTTCATCTCCTCACCAGGTGACTTGGGTGAGTCCATTGAGCTGTAGCATAAGAGTTGAAGCTCCACCAAGATTCCAGGTACAATTGGCACATGGGCAGGCCAGAGGCTCCAGTCTCTCGAAGTACACCTACAAATTCCAGCATCACATATAGGTTTGAATAGAAGGGACTGATGGACCATGTGCAGGAAGGACTTATTTGAGTCCAACTCTGTCACTCTCAGAACCACAGATTCCAAAGTAGAGCCCAATGATAAGGCATCAATCTCTGGAGCTATTTCCCCTTATATAGGATCTGGGTGTCTCCAGAGCCCTCAGGAGCCCCTCTGTGTCCAGTGCTATCCACTTTGGTGTTCTAAGAGATCCTCCTGAGGTGTGCATAAGCATTACCTCTGGCATGACCTCCCGACTCTCTTATATCACTCTTATACATACTTTAATTATTAGAATAATAATAAGCATATTTTAGTCCATAGTTTCAACCCCTCTTATGTTTGTTCATTCCTCAATCTTGATTTTAGGATCGTCATGACCACTCTGCCTTTGTTTGTGAGGGTTCTTAGATACCATGGGGCAGATGGACGGACGTGTCTTGCTTGCACCTGTAGACATTCTTTGTTTTGGGTGATGAGTGTTGTCTATCATCATTCTTTTCTTGATTTTTCTGGGTTAATCTGATGAACTAGAGAGAAGGTGTTGAAACTCTGGTGAGATTCAGGGCTCAACTGGCATATGAACAGCCAGAAGATTAATTTTCTGGGACATACATTTAATGGGTATACTGCTAATTTTAGGTTCAACTAAAAGGAGTAGAAGAACCATTTGTAGGAAATATATAAATTATTCTAATTCTAATACTTTGGGGAGATAGGTTATCATATACTCCAAGATATATTCCATGGTGCCATTTCCTGAAGTTGTCTGCCCTCCCTATATATCTAGATATCTCTAGAACCCTCAGGGGCACCCCTTCTTGAGGCATTGTTTACTGTGGCACTGTTTAGTGTGGCAGTCAGTGTGATCCTCCTGAGACATGCATACACATAACCTCTGGGATAAAACTCACTTTGAAACCTCTTAGCCATAAAAAAAAATCTGTATTTAATCTTTCCCATTTTGGTGTAGGTCTTTTTCCAAATGCATTACTAGATGGCACTTGGTAATAATCTCTTGGTGCCAGGGAACCTCATCTCTGGAAGTCATGTCCCACACCGAGGGGAAAGAAATGAGTTTATATGCTGACTCTGGCTTAGAGAGAGGTCACATTTGAGCAAATATGAGTCTTTCAGGAAGTAACTTAGGCAATATATATTACTAAGCAAAGTTTCAAATTTTACAAGAAGAAGATTCATAAGTACACACATCAATATCAATAGCCTGGCATATTGATTTGTCCTCTTTCACTAGGCACTGTCATGTACTCTAGAAATTCTTGGCACTCTATTAGAAAATGTAGCAGGACTTCTTAGGATGGAAATTCAATGTTCCTTTGGTTATTCTTTGGGTCCCCACTCATGGAGACATACTCCAGTAGCATATGAATACATTTTTATTCCATTGAGGTAAGCCACAGGTACACCCCTCCACAGATCCCCCCACCAATTACATGCCACACCAGTAATCCTCCCCTGCCACAGTTGCACCACTTCTGCAATCATAAACCTCTCCCAAAACAAATCCAAAAATAATAAAATTAAAAATAAGTTAATTTTATTTTGCATTGTGCCTTTCATTAACTTAAGATCTGTTACCTTTTAAGTATACTGACAATTTCTTCTGTGTGTTCCCCCAGTGCTTATTTTTTTCACTTTATTTTCCAAGAAGTTTTAGGTTACAGAAAAGTCACTTCAAAATATAAGGGATTCCCATACACCCCTCCCTCTACCTTCTCCACATCCTCACATACCAAAACCTTCTTATATGAGTATGGTACATTTGTTACAATTGATGAACAAATATCAAAGCATTGCTACTAACCATAGTCCATGGTTTACTTTATAGTTTGCATTTTGCACTGTGTACTTACATATTCTGACAAAATGTATAATGGTCTGTATCTGTCAGTATAAGATCATGGAGAACAATTCCAAAGCCCTCATAATACCCTATATTACACCCATTCTTTCTGTCACCTCCCCTCAAAACCTATGGTAACCATGAATTTTCATTTTTTGAAGAATAAAACTCGTAATTGCATGCATTATTATTGAGGGTGTGACATTATGATCTACTTTCTTTTATTATGCACTGCCTATATCCTTGAGAGAGTCTTGTCCTTCTATTTAAGAATGTAGCAGGACTCTCCAGGACAGGACTTTAATTTTTTCTTGTTTATTGTGTTCATCTCCACCCACAGAGATGAAACCATATGAAAACCTGAACACATTCATATTCCATAGAAGTATGCCCTAGGTGCACCTTAGCCCACATATACCTCATCATTGTTTCCCTGCACTAGTGATCCTTCCTTGCCATATTGGCCAAAAGAAGATTCTCACCATTGTAGTTTCAAGCACAGCTAGACAAATAACCAGAGTCCACCCGTTTCTTTCTCCAGCCCTCCTCCTCTTCCATGGACAGTCCAAGCCAAACCACTACCCTCCTCACCCTCACAATCCAGCTCCATCAACCTCACTTACATTCCTGCACCACCATCACAGCCATCCACTGGATAACCCCTGCCTTCCACCTTATTATGGCTTTTGTCCATATTGAATATTGTCTCTCCACATTTTACTACCTTTCTGTCTCCTGATAACCTGTCTTCCAGACTGTCTCTGTGATTCTGCTCAATATGCTTAGTTCATATCAGTGAGGTCATTCAATTTTTGCCCTTTAGTGACAGGCCTACTTCACTCAACATCAGGTCTTCAAGATTCATCCATGTTGTCACATGTTTCAATACTTCTTTACTTCTTACAACTGAGTAATATTCTGTTTTGTGTATGTACCACATTTTGCTCATCTGTTCATGTATTAATGGACAACGTAAGTTGCTTCTAACTTTTGGCAAGGGCGAATAATGCCATTATGAGCATTTGTGTGCAAATATTCTGCTCATGTCCCTGTTTTCAATTCTTCTGTGTTTATACTCAGGCTTAGGATTCCTGGACCATGTGGCAAGTCTATAGTTATCTTCTTGAGGAACTGCCAAACCATCTTCCACACTGGCTACACCATTCTACATTCCCACCAGCAGTGAATTAGTGTACCCTTAGCTCCATATCCTCTCCAATACTTATAGTTCTGTTGTTTTTCTTTTAAAGCCACCAGTCTAATAGGTGTAATATATCTTAGTGTAGTTTTGATTTCTAATACTTTAATAGTTAGTGATGCTGAGCATCTTTTCATATGCTATTTAGCCATTTGTATTTTCTCTTTGTAAAAGAGTCTATTTAAATCTCTCACTCATTTTAAAAATAGCTTGTTTGTATTTTATTTCTGAGATGTAGGATTTCTTTATATGTGCTGGATATTAGGCCTGTGTTGGAAAAGTGGTTTAAATATTTGCTCTCATTGAGTAGGCTGCCTTTTCATTTTCTTGAAAAACTCCTTTGAAGTACAAAATTTTTAATTTTGCAGAGGTCCATTTATGTATTTTTCCTTTCATTCCTCTCTTTGGATGTAAAGTTTATGAATTCTTTTCCTAATAGAAGATTTCATACATACTTCCCTACCTTCTCTTCTAGGAGTTTATTTAGCCTTGGCCCTTATACTTAAGTCTTTGATCCATCTTGAGTTAATTTTTATATAAGGCATGAGATGTTGATCCTCTCTCATTCTTTTGGAGATGGATATCCAGTTCTGCCAGTACCACTTCTTGAAGAGGCCATTCTGTTCCATTTGAGTGGGCTTGGTGGCTTTGTCAAATATCAGTTGACTGTTTATGTGAGGTTCAATATCAGAACTCTCAATTCATTTCCATTGCTCAGAGTATCTACACTTGTGCCAATACCATGCAGTTTTGATGTCTATGGCTTTGTAGTATACTTTAAAGTCAGGTAGTATGATTCCTCCATTCTCATTTTCCTTTTTCAATTTGTTTTTGGGTATTCCAGGCCCCTTGCCCTTCCAAATAAATTTCATAATTAGCTTTTCCAATTAGTTAAAAAAAATGCTGTTGTAATTTTTATTGGTATTGCATTAAATCTGTAAATAAATTTAGGTAGGAGAGACATCTTAATGATGTTTAGTCTTCTAACACATGAACATGAAATATTCTTCTATTTATTTAGGTCATCATTGATTTCCTTCAAGAATGTTGTGAAGTTTTCTGTGTACAACTCCTTTACATCTTTAGCTATGCTTATTCCTAGATGCTGCTTCTTTATGTTGCTATTGGAAATGGAATGTTTTCTTGATTTCCTCCTCAGATTGCTTGTTATTAGTATATGGAAATGCTACTGATATTTCCATGGTTATTATATATGCTGTCACTTTTCTCAACTCATTTATCAACTCTAGAAGCTTTGTTGTAGTTTTTCAGGGTTTTCTACATATAGGATAAGGTCATCTGCAAATAGTGAATATTTTTCTTCTTTTACTAGCATAACTGCATGAGCAAGTAATTCTAACAAAATGTTAAATAAGAGTGAAGACTTTAGGCATCCTTGTCTTGTTCCAAATCTTAGATGGAAAGCCTTAAGTATTTCACCATTGATTATGATGTTAGTTGTGGGTTTTTTATATATACCCTTTATCATGTTGAGGAAGTTTCCTTCTATTCCTATCTTTTGAAGTGTTTTTATCAACAAAGGATGATGTGTTTTGTAAAATGCTTTTTCTGCATCAATAGAGGTCATATTTAGTTTTTTTCTTTTGATTTGTTAATGTGCTGTATTCTATTGAATCATTTCCTTACATTGAACCTTTCCTGCAGAACAGGGATAAAACCCACTTGATCAAGGTGTATAACTCATTTGATGTGCTGTTGAATATGATTAGCATGTATTTTGTTGATTTTAACATCTAAATTCATTAGAGTAGTCTGTAATTTTCTTTTCTGGTTGGGCTTTATGTTGCTTTGGTTTTTGGGTGATGTTTCCAACACAGAATGAGTTAGTAATGTTCTTTCACTTCTATTTTTTAGAAATGTTTACACCAGTTTAGTATTAGTTCTTTCTGGAATGATTGGTAGAATTCACCCATGAAACCATCTGGTCCTGGGCTTTTCTTGGATTGGAGATTTTTGATGACTAATTAAACCTCCTCACTTGAGATTGTTCAGTTGAGTTCAATAACTTTTTCTTTCATCAATGTAGGTTGCTTGTGTGTTTCTAGAAATTTGTCCATTTCATGTAAGTTATCCATCTGGCCTGACATGTAATATTTCAAAATATCCTCTTATGATACTCTTTATTTCTGTGTGATCAGTACAGATATGCACTCTCTCTTTTTGTATTGTATTTATTTGTATCTTCTCTCTTTATTTTCTTTGTTAGTTTAGATAATGGTATCTAATTTTAGTTAACCTTCTCAATGAACCAGGTTTTGATTTTGTTAAATTTTTCTAGTGATTTTTTTATTCTCAGTTTCATTTAGTTCTTCTCTAATATTTGTTATTTCCTTCTTTCTCCTTACTTTGGGATTAGTTTGTTGTTCTTTTTCTATTTCCTCCATGGGTGCAATTAAGTCTTTTATTTTAGCTATTTCTTTTTTTTTTTAATATAGGCATTTCTGGCTATAAATTTCCCTTTCTGCACTGCTTTCGCTGCATCCCATTGGTTTTGATATGTTGTATTCTCATTTTCATTCATTTCAAGGTTGTTACTTATTTATTTTCCAATTTTCTTCTTAACCCACTGATTGTTTAATAATAGTGTGTAGTTTAACTTCCATATCATTCTGCCTTTTTTATTTTCTGAACCTTGCAACACATGTGAAGTAGTGTTCCTATTTCTCCACATCCTCTCCAGCACTGGAAGATTTTGTTCAGTATTATCCATTCTTTATGGTATGAGATAATATCTCACTGTCATTTTGATCTGCATTGTTTGAATAGCTAGTGATGTTGAACATCTTTTCATGTGTCTTTTGACAATTTGTATTACCACCTCAGAAAAAGATCTGCTCATCTCTTTTGACCATAATTTAATGGGGTTGTTTGTCATCTTTTCCTTAAGTTGTGTGATCTCTTTATGTAATCAGAGATCATTCACTTCACAGATACATGGTGTCCAAAGATTTTTTTCCCATTTAGTAGGCTTCCTTTTTACTTTCTTATCAAATTATTTTGAAGAACAAATGTGTTTAATTTTGAGGCAGTCCCATTTATCTTTTTTTCCTTTTGTTGCTTGTGTTTTTGTGTAAGTTCCAATAAACTAGCCCCAAGCACAAGATCTTGAAGATGTTTCCTTACATTTTATTATAATAGTTTTATGTTTCTAGTTTTTAAATTTATTTCCTTAATCCATTTTGAATTAATTTTTGTGTAAAGTGTGAGAGAAGAGTCCTCTTTCTTTCTTTTATATTTTTATAACCAGTTTTCCCAGAACCATTTGTTGAATAGGCTATTCTGACCCAGCTGACAGGTTTTGACAGCCTTGTCAAAAATCACTTGACCATAGATGTGAGAGTCTGTTTCTGAATTCTCAATTCAATTCCCTTGGTCAACCTTTTTATCATTATGCCCATATGATTTTTTGTTCTTGTTGTTACCACTGTAGCTAGGTAATATGGTAGCTAATTTTTGTCAATTTTTTAATGTTGTCAAAAAAAACAGCTTTTGGTTTTGTTAATTTTTTTTATTGTTTTGTTGTTGTTGTTTTCAGTTTCCTTTATTTCTGCTCTAATCTTTATTTCATTCCTTTCCCCTTCCTTTGGGAATACTTTGGTCTCCTTTTTTTAGATCCTCCAGCTATGTAGTTAGGTGTTTGATTTAAGCTCTTTCTTCTTTTTTAATTTAAGAAATGAAGGCTGTAATTTTCCCTTTCAACACTGCTCTTGCTGCACCCCATAGATTGATATGTTGTCTTCTAATTTTCATTAATCTCAAGATATTTATTGATTTCTCATGTAATCTTTTCTTTGAACTGTGAATTATTTAAGAGTGGGTTGCTTAATCTCCATGTATTTTTGAATTGCCCCTTTTTCTATGTGTCATTGATATACAGCATTTATAACCTTATATTTATAGAAAGCATTTTGCATAATTTTGATCTTTTTACATTTATTGTGACATATTTTGTGCCCAACATATGGCCTATCCTGGAGAAAGAACCATGAGCCCTTAAGAAGAATGCATGTTCTGCTGTTTTGGAATGCAATGTTCCGTATATGTCTATTAGGTTTTGTTCATTTTTCTTATATTCAATTTCTCTATGTCTTTTATTGATCCTCTGCATAGGTTTTCTATCCAATATTGAGAGTGGTGTATTGAAGTCTTCAACAATTATTCTAGAGACATCTATTTCTAGTTTCAGTTTTGCAAGTTTTTGCCTCATGTCATTTGCAGCATTCTTTTTAGGTGAATATACATTTATGATCATAATTTCATCCTTTTGAATTGACCTTTTTATTAATATTTAATGACCTAGGTTTTCTCTAATAACAATTTTGTTTGAAAGTCTATTTCAGCTGATATAAGTATAGATATTCAGGCTTTTATGTGGTTATTGAATACACTGATTATCTTTTTCCAGTCTCTCACTTTCAATCTATTTGTATTCTTGGTTCTAAGTTGAGTCTTTTGTAGACAGCATATAGAGGTCTCATATTTTCTTATACATTCTGCCAGTCCATGTTTATTGATTGGAGAGTTTAATCCATTAACATTCAGTGTTATTACAATAAAGTTAAAACATACTTGAGCTATTTCAACCTTTGGTTTTTAAGTTTCATGTCTTTTTTGTCTCTATTTTTACACTCTTCATTATCCTCACTCATAATCTTCATTTCTTCACATTACTGCTGTGCAATCCTTTCTGTCTCTGCATTTCAGCCTGCAGAACTCCCTTTAGTATTTCTTGTAGAACATGTTACTTGTTGATTTAGTCTCTCAGTTTCTAAATGTGTGCTATAAATCTTGCTTATTTTTGAAAGGCAGTTTTGCCAGACAAAGAATTTGGGGCTGAAAGTTTTTCTATTTCAGTACCTTGAATATATCATACCACTGTCTTCTAGCCTCCAGGGATTTTTTTTTATTTCAACTTAAAAAATAAAATAACAGACAAAAGAAATCTTAACAAATTATGGAGAGATTACTTTGGAAAATAGTGCTAAGAAACATTTGTCTTATTAAATACTAAACACAAACTCAGTTGTTTCTCCAGTATTTTGAAAGATGATAAATGAACACAGATTGATTAAATGACATGGCTCAGGTCTCCTTGTTAATGAAGAAAGTGAAAACAAAGTTTGATCATGTATACATATGATAAAATTAAATCCCATATTGCCATATTATCATTTTTATATTTTTTTTGCTTTTTTGAAAAAATGTTGTAGGTTACATAAAATTTACTTCAAAATATAGGGAACTCCAACACACCCTACTCCCTCTCAATCCCAAACTCTCCCCCATCATCAACATCTTTCATTAATGTGGTACATTTTTTTTTCAATTGATGAGCACATATTTGAAGCATTGCTACGAACCATAGTCTAGAGTTTACATTATGATTTACACTTTGCACCACACAATTTTATAGATTTTGAAAAAATGTAAACTGGTCTGTATCCATCATTAAAATGTCATTTAGAACTATTCCAATGTCATGAAAATGACTCATGTTACACCTCTTCTTCCCTCTCCATCTCCTCAGAACTTTTGGTGACCACTGCCTTTATATCCATGCTATACATTCTTCCATTACTGCAATAATAAGTCTACTTTAGTCCATAGTTACATTCTCCCCTTATGTTTGTTCATTTCTCAATCCTGAGGATTTTGGGAAGATGATGCTTACTCTGCTTCCAATTGAGAGGATGCTTAGATCCAATGGGGCAGATGGATGGAACTGTCTTGATTGCAGTTGATATAATCTCTGCTTCTTGTGATGGGCATTGCTCACCATCACCCTTTTGTTAGTTGTCCTAAGCAAGTCTAATCTACTGGAGAGTTGATGTTGGCTGCAAGTCTGCTGAGATTCAGGGCTCAACTGCCATGTGAACAGTCAGACTGTTAAAAACTGTGTGATATATATTTAATGGGAATAGTGCTAATTATTGGTTCAAATAAAAGAGGCAGAAGAACCAAGTGAATGAAAAGTAAAAATATTTCTAACTCTGGTACATTTGGGCAATAAGTTATCTTATATTCCAAGATATGGCCCACTTATAAGATTAAAAATTCCTGGGTTTTCTGTCCCTGCCTATAAGGTCTAGATGGTCTACAGCCTTCAAGATCACTGCTGCTTGAAGCATTGTTTCTTGTGGCAATCAGTGAGAACCTCCTGAGATGTGCATAAGCATAACATCTGTAATGACCTCCTGACTCACTTTGAAATCTCTTAGTCATAAAAACTCATTTGTATTTAATATTTCCCATTTTGGTCATGGTATTTTTGCAAAGGAACTGCTGGTTGGTGCTTGGTAATAATCCCTCTGCACCAGGAAGGCTTGTCTCTATGAGTCCCTTTCCCCAATGAGGAGAAGGTATTGAGTTTATATGCTGAGTTTTTCTTAAGCAGATGACACATTTGAGCAACACTGAGGCTTTCCAAAGGTAAATCTTAGGCAATATATGTTACTAGGATAAGTTTCAATTTTGGAAGAAAAATGTTCATAAGTACAAGCATCAGTTTCAAGGGCATGTTGTATTGGTCTGGCCTCATTTGCTAGACACTGCCTGTGTTAGTCAGCCAAAGGGATGCTGATGCAAAATACCAAAAACCAGTTGGTTTTTATAAAGGGTATTTATTTGCGGTAGAAGTCCACAGTTTCCAGTGCATAAAGCATAAGTTTCTTCCCTCACCAAAGTCCATTGCCACGTGTTGGAGCAATACGGCTGCCAATGTTTGCCTGAATTTATGCTTCTTGGGTTCCTTTCTTCCTGTGGCTCCATTTCTTTCTGGGCTCAACTCCTCTGCTTCTTCCACAAGGTCATCTGTAGACTACGAGGCTCTCTAGGCTTTGCCTGTCTCCACAAGGCCAGCTGTAGATTCTCAGGTGAATGACTGATCTTTTTTCTTAAGGCCTTCTCTCCTTCCTCACTACCAAGTGCTCTTATTTCCTGGGACTCCAGCTCAAGACTCCAACATCAGAACTACTCCAAATTTGTCCTTTGAGATTCATTTTATATTTGATTCCCTACCCACCAAGGGGTGGGGCTCAACACCCTACTGACATGGCCCAGTCAATGCCCTAATCATAACTTAATCATACCCAGATGAACAGACCAGTTTCCAAGCATAATCCAATATCTATTTTTGGAATTCATAACTATATCAAACTGCCAAACTGCTGTACTGCCCATGTACTGTAGAGATTCCTTGCCACTCTAACTGAGAATGTAGCATGACTCCACAGAATGGGAATTGCATATTCTGTCAGCTATTATTTGGTTCTCCAATAATATAATTTTTTAATGATTTTTTCTTTCAATCTGTTAACGTAGTGTATTACATTGATTGAATTTCTTATATTGAACCATCCTTGCATAAGAGATATACACTTTGATGTATTGTTGAATATAATTACCAAGTATTTTGTTGAAGATTTAGCATCCAGGTTGATTAGAGAGATATTGTTGTGTAGTTTTCTTTTCCTGTGACATCTTTATGTGGCTTTGGTTTTAAGGTCATGCTGGCACTCTAGTATGAGCTAGGTAATGTACCTAAATTCTTTTTTGGAACAGTTTAATCAGGATTGGTGTTAGTTCTTTACAGAAAGATTGGTATAATTCATTGTGAAGCCATCTGTTCCTGGGCTCTTCTTAGTTGAGTGGTTTTTGATTGGTCCTTGTGATTTCTGTATTGTATTCAGCATTTTTTTCATCAATGTAGGCCGCTTGTGTGTATCTAGAAATTTGTCCATTTCATCTAAATTATCCATCTTGTTGGCATACAATTTTTCAAAGTATCCTCTTATGATATTCTTTATTTCTGTGGGAACAATAAATACATTCCCTCTCTGATTTTTATATTATGTATTTGCATCTTCTCTCTTTTTTCTTAGTTATTCTAGCTAAGGGATTATCAATTATATTAACTTTCACAAAGTACCAGGTTTTGGTTTTTGTTAAAAACATTTTTTTAGTATTTTTTTATTCTCAATTTCATTTTGCTCTGCACTTATCTTTATTTCCTTAGTTCTGATTACTTTGGGATTAGTTTGTTCTTTTTGTAGTTAATCCAGGTGTGCACTTAGGTCTTTGATAATAACTCTTTTTTATCATAAGAATTTTTTGCTATAAGTTTCCCTTTCATCACTTCATTTGCTGCAAATCATACTTTTGATGTTTTATTCTCATTTCCTTTCATTGCAAGTTGGTTACTGATTTCTTTTGCAATTACTTCTTTACCCACTGATTGTCTAAGATTATGTTATTTAACTTTCATATCTTTGTTCCTATTCTGATTTTCTGACCCTGATTAATTTCCAGTTTCATTCCATTGTAGTCAAAGAAATTATTTGTATAATTTCAATCTCCCTGAATTCATTGAGACTTGCTCTGTTATGAATATGTGGTCTATTCTGGAGAATGATCAATGTGTGCTTGAGAAGAATGTGTATACTGCTGTGTTTGGGTTTAATGTTCTGTGTATGTCTATTAGATCTAGATCCTCTAACATATTATTCCAAGTCTCTATTTCTTTATTGACCTTCTATCAAGATATTTTGTCTAATGGTGATAATGTATTAAAGTCCTCCAGTATAATTGTAGAAGCATTTATTTCTCCACTTCATTTTTCCAATGTTCGCCTCATGTATTTTGGGACACCTGGTTAAGTGCATAAATGTTTATGATTGTACTTCCTTCTTGATTAATTACCCCTTTTATTCATATATATTGTCCTTCTTTGTCTGCTACAATAGTTTTCCACTTGAAATTTATTATTTCTGATATTAATATAGCTATTGAGCTTTTTTTTTTTTTCCTTTGGTTACTACTTGCATGTAAAAATGTTTCTGACCACTCACTTGCAACTTCCTTGCATCCCTTGCATCCTAAGGTGAGTTTCTTGTAGACAGCATCTAGATGGGTCATAGTTCTTTTTTCATTCTGTCACTCTGTGTCTTTTCATTGCAGAGTTTTCCCATTTAATATTTTATGTGATTTCTTTCAAGGCAGTACCTACATTTTCCATTTTCTTTTTAGGGTTATATGTGTAAGGTTTTGTTTTTATTTATTTTTATCTTTTTAGTTATTCTTACTAATAATCTTCCTTTATACACTCTTCTCCAACCTTCTCTCCTCTTTTTCATTTCAACCTGCAGATCTCCCTTTAATATTCCATGAAAGGCAGGTTTCTTTTTGTCAAGTTCCTTTAATTTTTTTATCTGTTAGTGTTTCAAATTTTCCCTCACATTTTCTTTCATTCACTTTTTTTTTTTTTAAAGAAAATTTAGATTAAACTAACATTACATAAATAATGTAGTGGATTCTCATATGCCTCATGCCCACACTCTCCCACACTTTCTTACATTAAAAACATGCTTCATTTGTGTGGTACATTTGTGACAATTTGATGAATACCTATTGAAGCATTGCTACTAACCATGGACTATAGTTTACATTATGGTTTACAATCTGTCCCACAGAATTTGGTAAGAAAGGACAAAATATATAATGGCCTGTATCCATCATTGCAATATTACTCAGGACTATAGTAATGTCCCCAAAATGTCCCTCTATTGCACCTATTCTTCCCTCTTCCCCCCTCAGAACGTTTCATGGCCAATGCCTTTATATTAATGATAAAAGTTCTTCCATTGTTAGAATAATAATAAGCCTATAATAGAATAAGTCTACTTTATTCCATTGTCAATTCCCCAATCTTGAGGATTTGGGGATGGTGATGCCCATTCTGCTTATAATTTAGAGGGGTATTAAATCCCATTTAGCAGATGAATGGAACTATTTTGCTTGCAGTTGCAGACATTCTGTATTCCTTGGGATGGCCGATGTCCCTCATAGTTGCCTTCTTAGTTTTCCTGGGTGAATTCAGTGAAGTGCAGAGTAGGTTTTGCAACTCTGCTGAGATTTGATTCTCAACTGACATATTGGTGGATGAAAGATTTAAGACTCTGATGCATATATTTAACAAGTATAGTGATAATTATAAGTTCAAATTAAAGGAGCAGAAAAGTCATATGTAGGGCAAATATAAATGAGTCTAACTCTGCTACACTGGTGAACATAAATTTCAAAGTAAGGCCCACTGGCATGGTGCTGAATTCCTGAGCCTGTCTGCCCTGCTTAGGGTGTCAGGATGTCTCTAGAGTCCTCAGGAGCCATGCTATTTGAGGTTATCCTTACATTGGCATTCAATGAGATCCTGCTGAGTTGTGCAAAAGCTTTAACTCTGGAATGATAACCCAGCTCACTTTGAAGACTCTTAGACATAAAATTCATTTCTCTTTACCTTTTCCCCCTTTTGGTCAAGGTCTTTATTCCAGATTTATTGCTAGTTGGCACTTGGTAATAATCCCTCAGTGCTAGGGAGTTTCAACCCTGGGATTCATGTCCCATGCTGGGAAGACCATAGTGTGTTTATATGCCTAGTTTGGCTTAGAGAAAGGCCTCATCTGAGGAACAAAGAGGCATTCATGAGGTAACTCAGGAAATATATAACAATAGATTGAGTTTCAAATTCTAAAGGATAGGTTCATAACTACAATCATCAATATCAAGGGCCTGGTGTAATGATCTGTCTTCCTTCAGTAGGCACTGCCCTTGTACTTGGGGATTTCTTGCCATCAGTTTAGAGAATGTAACAGAACTCCCCATGGTGTTAATTCAGTATTCTTACAGTTATTCTGTGGTTCTCACCCTGCTGAGATCACACCCCATGAACACTTGAACATATTCTTACACCTTAGCGACATGACAAAGGTCAACCTCTCCCATTCATTCCCCCATCACTGACATCCTGCACCAGTGATCCTCCCCTCCACAGCTGTGACCCTTCTGTCATTTCTGGATATAGAATTCTTGCCTGACACTTTTTTTCACACCTTAATGATGTCATACCCCTGCCACCAACTTTCCATTCTTTCAGATGAGAAATCAGTGCTGATTCATTTGGAGCTCCCTTTTTATGTGATAGATCACTTTTCCCTTGCTGCTTTCAGTAGTCTTTATTTGTATTGAGTACATGACAATTTAATAAGTATATGTTTTAGTGTAGGCCTTTTAGGATTAATAATGTTTGGTGTGTGCTGAGCTTTCTGGACATGTACGTTTATATCTCTCAAAGGAGTTGAGAAATTTTTAGCTACTATTTCCTCCAACACTCATTCTGCCCCTTTACACTTCTCTTCTCTTCTCTTCTCTTCTCTTCTCTTCTCTTCTCCTCTCCTCTCCTCT
>JAQZBX010055629.1:0-18373 GCA_029593785.1 Cabassous unicinctus | reverse complement strand
AAAAAAAAAAAAAAAAAAAGAAGAAGAAATGAAGTCATAAAGCATATGACAACATAGATGAAACTAGAGGATATTATGTTGAGTGAAGTAAGCCAGACACAAAAGGACAAATTCTGTATGTTGCGTTACTATGAACTAAATACATTGTGTAACATATTGTATGATTCCATTTATATAAAATGTAAATAAAAATCAATTTCTAAAGATGAAATTAGATTAGTGGTTATGTACGGCTGGGGAAGGACTGCTAAGGGGTGTGGAGTTTTTCTTTTTGGAGTAATGAAAGTGTTCTAAAATTTTTTTGTGGTGATGAATGCACAAAATTGTGATTATATTAAAAGTCATTGATTATACACTTTGGATAGAGCATATGGTATGTGAATACATCTCAATAAAACTGCTTAAAAATAAATAATTGTGCAAGAATAGCCAGAAATAGCAGCTATTGCACAGCAGGGGAAGCATAAAGAGATTGAGAGGTGAAGAATTTTCTTATTTGTCTATTTTTTATTTATTATTATTGAAATAATGAAAACGCTTTAATAAGGACTGAAGTGATAAATGCAAAAAAGAATGAAGCGGACGAATGTAACCTGAAAACCTAAGATAGCCTGATTCCATTTGTGCATAACAAAGAAAGGTGACAAAGGCCTCTGCAGGCTTCTGCGGGATTAGAAAGGCACGAGAAGGCTAGCCAAGCAGCCGGGAGCGGCAGCCTCCGTGCAGAGGGGAGGGCCCCTGAGGAAGAAAGAGCTGACCTGGAATTGTGCAAGCTTCTGTAGTGTTTGGTTTTCTTTTAAGGAGAAGCATGGATTACATTATTATTTTTTAAAATCTAGTTAAGAATTAACAGCACTGAATTATATGTTTGAACGTGGAAATGTTAGATTGTATATGTTACTGAACAAAATTTAAAAAAAAAAATCATATGACTAACAGGGAACAGGGAACTCTAATGTAAAGCATGGACTATGCAGTTCATAGTACAATTATAATATTCTTCCATCAACTGTAACAAATGTACGGAACTAATGCAAGATATGAATTGGGGGGAGGGTATATGATCACTGCATTTTCTGCATGATTTTTCTGTAATCCTATAACTTCTCTTTTTATAAAAGCTATTTAGAGCTATTTTTGGTAATATGAATTATCCCAAATATAGGCCCGTACTTTTATTTTCATTTTTTCAAGCTTTTATTTTTTAAGGTTAGAGATTTCAGCGGCATTTAGGCGGGAGAGCAAGAGCCCCGGCGTCCTCCTTGGTCTCTTCACCTACCTTCAGCTGTCAGCGCAGCCCTAGAGGGCAAGGCCAGCAGAGCCAAGCGACAGGTCAAGGGGGGCGTGAAACACGAGGAAGAGGTGCCAGAAAAACGAGGGTTATCCCTCAAAGAGGGATGCCTCTGGGAAAACTGAACACAGTCAGCTGGGAAAAAAATCCCCAGGGACAGAGGTGAGCCAAGCAAAAAACAAGACACAAAAGAGCGATATGCTCATGAAGCAGGAAAATATACATGTGCCCTCTATTCACACCCTGGTGGAGCAATTCAGTTACAGTTAACACGAACCCGACAAAAAGAAATGAATGACACCCTAGCTTCTGCAGAATGAAAATCAACTTAATTTACCATAGTAATTACCGTCTAGATCAGGAGGGAGAAATGAGGGGCAGCCAACTATTCTAATGTGGCCAAGCAGGTTTACATGAGCCTGAAAATACACGCTGAATTTATTTCCATCTTAGGCACAGGAAACAAGAGCTGATACAAACATGAGCATCAGAGGCAGTATTTTGCAGTTCCATACATTTTCACTGTAAGTTTAGAAAGCTAAATTTTGGATTTACTTATTATTTCTTCACAACCATTAGGATGATTTGTTTCAGAAATGTTTGAAATATGGAATCTTTTGGTATATTAAAATAATCTAATAATCTCGGTGAGAAGCTAGGTAATGAAAGAGTACCGAAACCTCTCATTTCATCGCCTTCTTTAAAGGAAAGAGAGATATTATTTTTAATTTACCTATGCTCTGTTTCCAAAACCATTGGAAGTAAAATGAAGTTAACAGGTGTTGATTTCCAAAGATTTGGTTTGTGTTGGAAAGAGAGCTGGGGAGCACTGAAGTAACAGTTCTGCATTCTAGAAACACAAACAGAACATGTATCTGTTTGCAAATGGTATAAGGATTATACACTCCTGAGCTGGAACAAAAGAGAAAACTGTACTTATTTTTACAGATTAAGTCCTGTTCTCTCATTAGTAAGACCTTTCTTTCCCCCAAATGCCTTCTTAGAAAATTTCTGTTAAACACCTGCAGAGTTAATCAAGATGCCCCCACACAACACTGAACAGCCAGACAAACCTGTATGAAAAATAACGGTGCTTCTCCTAAACCCTGAAGGAAGCCGAAGATTTCGAAGCAATCCCTTGGCAGTCAGTCGGACGTGAATGGTGGATAAGGAGAATTTGGGAGACAACAGCATGTCTTCAGAGCAGGTGGGAAGATTTCACAGAAGAAACAGCTTCCATGGACTATTACATACTGTCTTTTTAAACTCAACACTCTTCGAAGCCAAGAAATGCAGCGAGAGAAAACAAGCCTACGTAGCAAACGTCATTCCAGCACACCACAAAAGAAACAAATCTCAGAGCTCTCCAAGTCTCCGGCTTCCGTTTGCACTCCCAGATGTTGCCAAAACAATGCTCTTCCCCTGAATACAGCCTCCTCCCGGCAGACGGAGCAGTGAGCAGCCTCTGAACTGCATCCCGCTGTACATGCTGATGGGGCTGGAGGGGTACTTGTGGGAGACGGGAAAGGGGAGGAGGCAGTGGGTGCTGAGCCTGATGGAACAGCCAATAATGTCGCAGAGCCTGTAGCTACCTGCAAGATCCTTGAGGGGCACTGACGCCTTCAAGTGCCTAAGGTTTATTTAGGAATTAGGGAAAAAATTAAGATTTCATTCAAGTAACCTGTGTCTGGTTTAGAAATTTTCAATTATTTATACTTGCATTAACACTGAGCATTTCTTTCTGATATTATATATGCAAATCTATAAATAAACCTGATACTGTGAATAAAGTAAAAAAAAAAAAAAAAAAATTGCTTCAAGGAACAAATGTTCCCAATTAGAATTTTAACAAAATTTCTACCACAACATATTAATGTCAGATTGATAAAAGGTTAAAGTTCATCTTTAATACTCATATGCTGAGGACGTCGTATAATAGCCAATAAGCCGAGGTTAATGCAGCTTCTCTCTTGCTGTCATTACCGTTCCAGAGGGGAACAGTTAGCAGGTGGGCTGTGTGCCAGGCGTGCCCTCCTTGGTCAACTGCTTTCACAGGAAACCAGGGGTGAGTCTAGGAACGCAGGAGGGCTGAGGTTATGTGTGTCCTTTACTGGTACCTCTTAAGTTTTTATTTTATCAGAGTGGTCTGTAAAAATGAATTAAAAAATCATGGCCAAAAAGGCAAACACACAAAAAGAGAAGTTGAAAGATAAAGGAACAGATATAAGAAAATTATACCAGCAATATTCTCACTTAAGTAAAGCTAGAATTAAGTAAAGCTAATTCTTTTTAGCTATCTCTTCTCCTAGGACAAAACTGGCTCCAAACTCTTTTTTAATTTTAGGAGGTACTACAAAGCAATGTGTAAGGAAAGATCTATGTCTGTTTCCAAGATTTCTTACAAAATTAGACTAACAGAAATAAATGCAAAAGCATGTTAACCATAAAAACCCTATTAATGCTATTTAAATGGGTAGGAAGCAGTTATTCTTTTAGAAAATTCTATAGATCACTTAGGATACGAAGAGAGGAAGAGATAAGTAGGAAAGGAAAATCTGAACAATTCTGTTTCTCTTCACTCAAGCACCCCCTGCCTTTGTAGGAACTGTCAACAAGAGAGAAAGACCCAATAAAGACTCAGCATGTGAAAGCTACCATTGATTCATACACAGACAACGCATCTTGTAAACACACTGTATCCATGGCAACTGAAGCTCAAGTAATCAAGGAATTAAAGTCAAAGAAAGCTACCTTTAGGTGCAGCCTTTTCACTTTATCACTGTTTACCGTTATTTAAAAAACAGCATTATTTTTCTTCCAGATTCTGAATTTTTAAAACATGCTGTAACTTCACCCCCTAAAAAACAAACAAAAAAACAAACCAAACAACCTTTAAAATCCAATCAGCATAAAAATTATAAATAGAATGATAGAGACAAATATTGATATCATTAAAAATAGGCATGCTGGGAGCGGATGTGGCTCAAGCAGTTGAGCACCTGCTTCCCACACGGGAGGTCTCTGGTTTGGTTCCAGTGCCTCCTAAAAACAAACAACAAACAAACAACACAACTCAGGAAAGCCGATTGGCTCAGTGGTTGAGCACTGGCTTCCCAGGTTCAATCCCTGGTCTAGTACCTCAAAAGAAAAAAGAAAAAAAAAAGGCATGCTACCACCCCTAAATAGTGGGAGGTTTTTGTTTTGTTTTTGTTTGCTTGTCAAATAACAGTAAACTCTAAATTATCCTGGCCAAAGGGAATAGCCTTTAGCCTAGACTACCTAAGCCAAGGAATTAGCAATAGTCCTCGATTCATCGCATTCACTTGAATGTGATCACACACACCAGGTATATTAAAAGTAAATTGTGAAGGAAAAAAAAAAGTAAATTGCAATGATTTTTTTTTTTTTAACAGCAGAGTAAGTTCCTGCAAGAATAAAAAGAAATGGGGCCAATGGGAAGGAAATATTAAAAGTCAGAAGGCGTGGTTCTTATCTGGCCACACACACAAAAGCAGGAAGGTAGAAAAGCCTAAGATCCGGCTCGATTCTTGCCCAAACACCGCTTGCCCCCTGGTGGCCGTCTAGCTCGAGGCGCCAAAGCAAGTGGCAATCCATGAATAATGGCCAAAGTTTACAGACATCCACGTGCAGGCTGCGCATACATCCTGTACATAACCAAATAAGCACTGATGCAGGCTTACAGCCATTTACATGAGGGAGGAAACAAAGTTCAAAAAATTGGTTCATAGATGTTCTTTGCTTCCTTATTTGATCAGCTTATTACTTGTGCACTAGCTGTAGTTTCCAAAGCCATATTAAATATAGAATGGTATGATAAGAGGAGATAAGATAAGAGAGTACCAATCTCTGTTGCTTTAAAAGGTCCTAATTTGATTTAAGAGATATAAACCCTTGATAGGCAGGGCCACCAAGCAGAGTAGGGAGAAAATTAAGCAAATTCTGTTACCTAAGATGGACCAACTTATAATTTAAAAAATTGAAAGAAAAAAAATTGGATATGAGATGAATTTTTACAAAGTGGAGCAAAGCTTGTGTTATGACGGCAAGTGGAAAAACAAAACCATGATTTAAAATGGCATAGTAGGATATCAAGGCTAAGCAAAAAGAATGAAGATTATAGAAGCAAATAGATCAAAATGCCAGCAATGCTCTGGGACACGAGCGATGCATGATTTTTATTTTTCTGTACTATATATTTATGCTTCTTCCCATTAATTTTTACAACAATCATAAATCTGAAAAAAATAAACTTCTATAAAAATAAGTAGAGTAGCTTTACAAAAAGCCTGTGAAATAAGCTGAGTTTCTATTAATGATACAGATAAAGAAAAACAATGAAAAGCTAATCAGAGAACAGCTTTTAGTAGTGCTTAAAAAACAAAAGAAGATGTGACATGGATGATACAAGTGTTTGGCATGTCGATGTGTTGTAACATCACAGCACACTCAAACGACAGGAGCCACAGATTCCATTTCAGCCTGTGTAGAAACGTGTGTCTGTCATTCGTGTTTTGAACCAGTGATTTGACTTTGGAAGACAACCACGTTATGATTCTAGACATTATTCTAGCACGTGCTCTGTAGGGTTGCTCGAATGCTAGGAAATGCACTTAAAATAGGGCTGATTTGGTTGTTCTTAATGATCATAATGAATTGGGAAGATTAGTATCTTCTAATTTAAACCAGCTGGTTTGTTCAGGGATTCGAGCATCTTTATGCCACCTCGCTTGTCTAGAGCATTAATATGGAGTGTCAACCTTGGCGTTTATCTCCTCCCCTTCCCTAGCGTCACATTTGCTTCACTTTCATTCTTATTACCTTTAATGTCATATGTTCAATTCTCTATTTAAGTTGCAGATAGATGGTTCAAGTGAAGTTTCATTTTTCTATAATATTCCCTTCCTTAGTAGGTAAAAAAAAAATTTTTTTTAATTCCCATAGAATTAGAAAAAATTTCCGCCTCCACCTACCCATAAGATAAGCTAAGAGAAGCAGCACTGCCTTTTACTTCTTTGGTCTCCCAGAATAAGAGCTTATTTAAAAGCAGCAATACTTTACTCATGTACAGTGTTAACTATTTTTAAAAACAAAAAAATACATGTTCACTGTAGAATATTTCTTAAAAAGAAAATCTAAATTACCAGTATATTATACTGCTCTGAAACCTGTTTTTTCATTACTTAATATAAACTCAGTAAATTATTAAGCCCAAATTTTTCACACATATATATTTCCTTGGGATTAAGTAACCCTCAATACTGTTAATTTAAAGGCTTAAAAATGACATTAAAATGTCAATGAATATAACATATTTTAACCAGCCCTGTAAGATATTCCAGGCTGTTTCTAATATTTTCCCCATTTTAAATAATTCTGAAAAGTAATAAATAATAGTCAATTACTGCCCTAGGATCAATTGTGATAAATGGAATTCCTAGGTACAAGGCTTTTGCTATATGTCATCAAAAAGTGCCGCCCTAAGGCCGTTCTAATACCTCATCTCTCAGCAGTATGTACGAGCCCCTGTTCCTTTCTCCTTCTCTAACAGGAATTCCCATTAAAAACAGGCAAGAAAAAGTAAACAAGAAAGAAAATAGGCAAGAAAGTGATGAATGCACAGCTATGTGATCATACCAAATACCACCAAGTGCACACTTTGGTTGGATTGTATGTTTTATGAATATGCATTAATAAAATTGATTAAAAAACTCAAACTATACAAACAAGTGAAAAGGATACATTTTACTGTATAGAAATTATACCTCAATAAAGTTTAAAAAATGGCTAAAAAAAAAAAATAGGCAAGCACCATTTCATAACTGCTTTCACACGTTTCTTGCCCTCCGTGCAGGTTCTTTTGTGTCTGTATTTTTCTCTTGTAGAGCTGTCCCCACCCTGCTGAGCTGAAAGGGCTTTTTACGGAGTCAACATGTCACTGATGTGGACCCCGTTTGCTGTTTGGTTGTCAATATCATTTATAATATTTTTGACAAAGGGGAAGTTTAAAACTTTTGCTATAATTATTAATCTTTCCTTTTATACCGGTGTCCTGGAAAGGGCTTTTCTACCCAAGTCTACATTCTTTGTGCTTCTAGTATTTTAACTTCTGTACTTAAAGCTCTAATCCATCGGCAGCGCACCCGCAGGCAGCGTGTGAAGCAGGGATCTGGCTCTTGCTAAAAGCACAGCTGTTGTCCCAGCAAGGTTGGCTAATAGGTCATCCTTTCCGCCACCACCCCAGATTTGAAACTCTAAATTTATCACACATGAAAATAGCACCTGCTTAAGTATGGGAGGAAACTGATGAGATCACACATACACACTGAAAGACAGCCTCGCTTCTGCTCTGACCAGAGGGAACCTCGGCAATGCCAGCGTGGCCCACCAAGCAGGTTTGCAACTCTCAACCGTTTCCCAACACTTGGAAGAAAGGATCCAAAAAGCAACCTTATCCTCCCATGCTAGATTTAGTAAGTGGGTATGGAAGGAGCAGTGAATTTTGTACTTTCCAGGGCAGACAGCACGGCACCTACGACTGATGAACTTGTGTAAAATAATCAGGGTGCTGGATAAATACAACTCTGAGGGCTTTGGCATCCCAAACAGCTTCAGTGTGGTAGAGCCAAGGTAATAATAGTATGCTGTGGTGTGTGTGGCACCTACCTTCCACACAGTAACATTAGTTTTATTTAGCACTGATGTTGACTAGAATCTTGTAGTAAACTCTGAAATAAATGACAACAGACAGACCCCATATGGATGGCTCTTGAATTTAAGTGGTCTTTCCTGCTTGCTTTTAGGGGGCAAGATAATTTGACTTCCTGGAAAAGAACTCTAAAACTAAGCCATCAGAATTATAGAAAACAATGGGAAGGATCATTGTCTCCATCATGCCCAGAAGCAGTTATTTGAGAGCTTGTTATATGAAAATTCTGTGCGGTCTAAATTATTCCCACTTAGCAGATAAGAACTTTGAGACTTGCAGAGACTAGTAACTAGCCCAAGGCTGGGAAACAAATAGAAAGTGGCAAGACCAAGATTTCAACCCATATCCAATGTCACATTTTATGAGATAATGGAATTGTATTTAAAATTCCTGACTAAAGGCTGAACTAAAACAACAATGTGCCATTTTCAACTACTATGTTAGTCAACAATTCTTAAAATAATACTCAGAGTTGATCAGTATATAGTGGAGCCAGCATTCTTTCATGTTGTAAGTCATGGTATAAGCTAATATTTCAAATTTGGAAAGCAATTTGGTTACGTGCATGAAGTGACTACAAATATGCATGTATTTTAATTTACTGAAATTACATTTAAGAATCTATCACAAGTAACTTCCCCAAACTTTGAAAGTGCTGAGTATAAAGATATTTATCACAGAATCATTTATGGATGTGATACAGAAGCATCTCAAATGTTACTGAATATGTTAAATGTGAAAGTCATTAAAAACAGTTACTACATGTTGTAACAAAACAGAAGATAAAATTATCTGAATTTTATTTAATATCACGCAAAAAATAGCCCTTAAAGGGTGATTTTTAAATCTCTACATGGCAAACTTACTGGAATTGAGAATACCATTATAATTTAAATAAGTGAAGATTTTACCAAAACTAAAGGATTTTAATTCCTCAATTGTGATCTTCATCACTGTTTGTTGCTGAAATAAAATGACCTCAAAGCCAATAATGCAATTGTTTAAAATTTAATGCTCAAAGGAGCATGTCTATTTATGTCTCTTGTATTATCTAAAATATGACCATTTGCCAACAGAATATAAAGAAGGTTAAGATGATTTACAGCCCTATTTATATCAGGGAGAAGCTTCAGTTTTTAATGCTTTCAATTACATAGAAAAGAACACTAATACAAAAGGGGTGAAACGATCCCCCAGAGTCACTGGCACTTTGATTGCATTCTTAGCATAGAAGCTGGTCCTCCAAAACCAGCTGAAGGTGACCTGTGCTCAGCAGGCTCATCCTACACTGCATTAGCCCCAGATCACAGTGAGAATTAACCGACAGCAGAAGAGCCTGGCAAAGCCATGTTCAAGATTTTGGGAAACACATGAACACACCAAAGAATCTAGATGAAATATCAACACTGACTCCTTAAAATATACTGTGCCCCGTTTTTACTAGAACGTCAATTAAAATTATGTTAAAATGCTAAGAGTTCCCTGGAGACGGGCATTCTACAACTCCGCCGTACACTCCGTTTCTACCCCATGGTTTTACTAAAGAAAACCCCCACATGATCCATACTTTCCATTTTTTTCTCACTTAATCAGGAATTAATTTGCCATTCTGATAACCTCATTTGTTAAGGGTCACCAACGCGTAAAATTTGCTTTGGAAATTAAGGCACAATATTGGTCCAGCAACTTAAGGGAGAAAACGCCTAATGCCACCAGCTTTTCTCTATAGTAGAGAAGAGAGATATATATTGGGGATAATTATTTGCTATGCCTGTCAGAAGAAATATACTTTAAAATAGTACATATGATCAAAGACTTAAGACACTCACCTGCATTAAAAACTGAAAATACATTTTTTCTTGAAGGACCTGAAATATTAAAAAAAAAAAAATCTATAAAATACACATATGGTTTAAATGAAATGTCACATACAAACAAACCTTTATTAAAAATAAGATTTTGTTTTCGAAAACAATCCTTTCACCTCTAAATTCCAGATGGCACATACCATTGAGACACAATCAACTTTATCAGGCACATTCTAAATATAAAATGATATTCCAAATAACATCAAAATGATAGTTTAAGGGTGATACAAATTCATCTTTAAACAAATTAAATATGGCCAGTTTTAATAAAACAGACCACAGTGATGTGCCACACTGTGAGGGATGTTTGTGTGGGATGTTGTGGGAGGTGGGGGAGGTGGGGCACATGGGAATCCTTGTAGTTTTTGTGTAGCATTTACGTAGTCTGAGAGTCTTTTAAAATATAAAAAAAAATTAGAAAAAAAAACAGACCACAGTATTTTTTCAGTCAAGAACAGCTGAAATTAAAATTTTAATAATACCAAATTCACTCATTTACCAATAAGTACACAATGCTATGCCACTGTTGACAGAGCAAATTGGGCCAGACTTTATGAAAGACAGCCATCAGTGTATGATTTCTGAAATTGCCAAGTGTTAAATCCAGTTCACTAGCTATTCTGCTATGAAGGAAAAATTACAGAAGCGTTTTCTCTGAAGTGATAGAATATAAAACGCAGCAGGAGTGGTAACAGGAGCAGAGCTGCAAAGCCAAGGCATTAGGAGAAAACAGAGTGGCTCTCCTTCACGTGAAAGTCATTTCAAGGGCAAAATCATCTTCAGATTACTAGTTGGAACAGCCGCCACGTTCTACCTGTGGAATTTTACAGAAATGATAGTCTCTTAAAATATGTGGCCGTTATAAATGGGAGCATTGATTCCCCTCAAGTAAAACCTTTGTGATACAAGGACTTACGCATGCAAGTGGGGTGCTTTAGAACACTGGAGCTTCCTGTTCTACAAAGTTATCAATGGAATCTTGAAGCTTTAATTCTCTGAAAGTTGCCTTAGTATCAAAGTCTGACAATGTTTATTTTGGCTCTACCATAAAAATATCCAGATTCACATACTGATGTCATTCCAGCAAGAGATCATGTGAAGCTCCAGAAATTTATTTAAAAGCATCTGGACAGATGAGAGCCTGTCGTGCACATGGAAGAATCTTTTCGTCAGTGTTTATGTCTATTTTCCCTTCAATTCAGTGGAAAGAAAACGTGCTGATAAACATTCACTAGGTAATTAATCTGAAGTACTCACGTGATCCTTGATGTATATATGTGTGTCCATGTATGTGTGTGTCTACACACACGTGTGTGTGCCCATACCTACAGACATCAATGTTGGCAAGGAGGTCGAGAAACACTCACACTTCTGGTAGGAGACTAACAGCTTCTGGAAAGCTATTTAGTCATAATTATTAACAGCTTCAAAAAGGTTCATGTGCTTAATTCCTCTTTCAGGGATAGCCCATGGAAGAAGGAAAACCTTGAAAAAATGAACGATTCACATTCAAAGATGTTCATCTCTGTGTCATGCATGATTGTAAAAGTCAGAAATTGTCTAATAGAAACTACACTGGGCAAAAATGGAACTGGGTAACACTGGATTATTACACAGGCATTTAAAATGGAGACGCTCTCATGATATACTACTGAATTAACAAACAGCAAGCTATAGAAGAGGAAACATTCTAGGTCTTCAGCTTTGTTGAAACAAAAACAAAACCATGTATATATGTAAAGAAATAAATGGAAGGAAATGCAACAGTTACTGGTGGTTGCTGGCATGAGGTAGGGCTCTTTGTATCTTTCTGTGTTTTCTAAGTTGTCTAGTATAAATATGGGTCACATGTTGTAGGTCAGCTTCACAAACATTGTTTCAGTCAAGCAATCTTTCAGTTCACCCAGCTTGCAGGAACTGTCTGCTGCGCCTCAGATCCACGGCGATAAGGGTGCTTGAGACACTGCATACTAAGTACATATGGCAAACTCTGCCAGCCTGGAAGCCATTCTTAATGACCACAGCAATCGCAAAGTGAGTTAATGCAAGGAAGGAATAAAGAGCAGAAAAAGGAAAAGGAACGACATACTGGGCTGAAAAGATGAAGACACAAGTCTAGCAAGAAGCATGAAACATCTCCCGAGGTAAGAAGTAAATCACTCATTCCTACGCCTCCCTCTTCACTACTCTAGAGCACTATCTTAGAATAATTTAACGCTAGAAGCTTCACTTTTCATTTCTTCCTTATACCTTTTTCTGCCTTCTGATTTCTATGTATCAAATTTTAGCCACAGAACCTTCAGACTCAGTACAAGTATAGCTCCCTCAGTATAAAAAGCGCTTTATCTCTGCTTATTCAGAGACTGTTTATAAATAACCTCCAAATAGACCATGAGTCTAACTGCCACATTTTAACTTCCATCCACAGTGAGGACCATACCTTTTAGAGGAGATTTCAGTAAGTGTGCGTGAGCTCTGGCTACCAAAGGCTTCAGACACGAGGATCCCAAGGAAGCGTTCTGACATGCTGGTTTTGGAGCTCTCTCCTCGTGCTTGATGACAGCGGCATTACCAGCTGTGGAAAAACAGAAAAGACCATTTTGTGTTATCATTAAAGACAGTGCCAACCTGCTACTATGTATTCCTTCCTCCTCGAACCAACAAATGCTCAGTAAGCTCCTCCAACACGCAGTCATGACCGAGTGCTGGGAACACAAAATTGATGAGGCGGGTCCCGTCTCAGGGATGTCACAGTAAGTGCAATGCAAGGTAAACTCTCTACCCAGAGGGTCCACACGCTCTGCTCTGCCTGGCGCAGCTCAATTGCGTGCCTTTAGGTCCTGCACCCTGTCCCGTTCAGCTTTCACCCAAGATAAAAGCGTGCAGATAAATTATCTGGTCAACCACGCTATGTAGTGAGCGTGTCCAAACTGCAGCTAAATTGTGAATTTCTCCTTCCTATTAATGGGTATCCACTGGATTAGGAAGGGAAACTCTTAATCTTTGAAAAAAGCATTCTATCTAGAAGCTTAGCTCCTACAAGGAATTTTAACAGTTGTATTTTGCTCTTCCTACGTAAGAGATTAACTTTTTACAAAATGCCCAAGAGTGTAAATAGAGCACTTTGTTCCTTTCTCTCCATATGTCCAAGAAAAAAATCCCAACAACATACTTGGAAAGTTTTCTGGTTCTCTCTCCCCATTAAAGTTAATCTTTCACAACATAAATTGTAGCTGCCTTGGGAAACTGAGTTCTAGTCTACCCCTCCTTTCTAGCCATCAGACCACTGGCATATTTAGGTCACCATATCCTCGCTGGGGCAGAGGGGAAATCTGGAAGTTCTCCCACCCACTGCCTGGTTTCCAATCTTAATTTCCCCTCCACCAACACAAACTGGGTTTTTATTGTTTTAAATAATCTTCAATACCCAATTCTAAGCATCCAATTCCATTCTAATATTCAAAATTTATAATCATATATTTTTAATTACCAACCTTGATCCCTTTCCTCACCCGACATTTCTAGCAAAGGTTGAGAGGTCAGTCTTGTTTACAACACATTATAAATTTGAAGACAGATTATGGTTTCACCAAGCTAACCTAGCTCAACTCCTGTAATGGTGATTATGGATGTTACAGTCAAACCCTGTAAAGACGTACAGTTATTCTGCCTGAACCACGTCCAGTTCCTCTACAAAGAGCGAACTTGTACTTCTTCCTGTGCCCAGGCAGCATTTCCAATATCAGGTCAAATTAACAGAGTTGGCCCTCCTGTTGGCGAGCTTCTGTCAATTTACTCTCCTTTTCAAGCCCATCGTTCCCAGAGCTAGGCCTGGTTTTCTAGAAGTTGATAGAGGACGCTAATGGGAATGACACCACTGAAGCTGCTTCTACTATGAAATTCAACATAATTTTTAAAAAGGATGGACAGGTCTTAAAATGACAGGATCAAAATTTCATAGAGCAAATGCTTTAGATTGTCATAAAAAATGGATACTCGATATCAGTTAGCATTTCAGCTTTTGCTGAATCAAAATGCAAGACAGGAAGTGAATGATGTTATAGAGTCGTAGCTGTGAAGACATATTGTAACAATCTAGATTTTAGTCTTACTTTTTTTGAAAACAACTTTCCATTATATTTAGCAGCAAATAAATCAGGGCACCTATTTAGATATTGAAAATTTAAAGTAAGTTCAATTTACAGACCTATCACACAATCGTATGACTAAATTCATATTTTTCTTTTCTAAGCCTTAGACACAAATATCTTCAATTCACAAAGACCTGAGTAAAAGGATTTCTCACTAAAGCAAGACATTTCTCCTGAGGCACAGTGCTCCTGCCCCTTTTTTCACTGTCACACAAAGAGCAGGACGTGTTGTCCTGGAAACCGCCTCAGGACACCAGATCAGCACCTCACCCATGAGCAGCTTCATAACACGCACGGGTCACAGTTCATATTTCAAGGGCGCAATGTCTGGGTTTGACTTTGGTGTTTCTGCATATAATCATGGTGTACATTTGTACATTCTAATCGTGGTATATATTTATACATTCTATGATCGTCTGTTAGACACGCTTCCCACTTGCTCTCTTCCCCGTTCTACTGATGGTTGGGACGTCTACTTTTATGACCAGTTCTCCCACATCTTTCCCTCAGTTTCTCGACACTCTGCCCTAGGCTGGGCCGCTGCTTTTAGTAGACGAGCTTGAAGGATGAGCTGCTCCCGCCCTCTATTTCAGCTCCCAACATGGCAGCTGGTTGGGTATCCTGCTGATGCCCAAACTCTCTCTAAAGTTAATATATCCAAATGCCAAACTTTTCAGCGGTAGCAATCCATGAGAATAAGGGAAGCAGTGAGATTCGAGCAATGGACTGGCATCGTGGCATCTGAGTTCTGGTCCAGACATGGCCACTGCCTGGCAGTGTTGAGTCGCTTCACCTCCCTGAGCATGCTGACTGAGTCTGAATATCAGGTATGGAAACACACGTGCGTGTGCTGTCACACGGCCCCACCAAGGCTAGACGTGCCCTCTGAGCCCCGACACAGTGCTTGATGGCCGTCAGTCTGGACGGTCAGCGTGTGAAATTCTACCTGAGGCCGCGTAGGTCCTGGCCAGCTCTAATACGTAGCTTAAAACTGTCTGTGCTCCACTGGCAACCTTGGTGCGAGCTATCTCGATTATGCCAGAATAATAGGTTATTTTTATTTTTATTTCCCCATGACCAAAATGTGTTTCACGTGAAAAGAGATCAGGAGGCTAAGTCTAAATAGAAAATGAAGGGAAATTCTCAGAAACGTCTAAAATGATTTTCCTATTAGAGACAGGAGCCTCTCTGTTTCAGATGTTATTTGTAAATTAACGCTTCATACTACATTCTAGCATCTAGTTAAAAGTGTTTTTTGTTTTGTTTATTAAATTATGTATATACACACGGAGCCAACATTCTGTTCACTTCTTGAATTTCTGGTGAACCCCGCTATGCCAATTCATCTGCCCACCTGGCTTAAAATCAAATCACGGGTGATGTCTAAGCTTTCAAATTCCAAAAGCAAATTTACTCAACTTTTTAAATAAGAAAAATGACATATATAGCCTTAGCATTACAAAAAGAAAGAATGAAAAAAGCTAGTGCCAGTCTGGATCATAATAATTATTGCCCAGCTCATTAAGAGATGCATAAATACTGAGCATATTCCATAATACGGACCCTTCCTCATCTCCAGCAGGCATCACTAGTCAATCACAAAACTTGCCCTCTGAACCTGGGGCCAGCCTGAGAAGCCTTCCACACTGTTCGCCCAGTGACTCCCATCACCTGATCACTGTTAGCAGGTGAGACGATACCCACTTGCCTTTTCTGTGGTGAGAAAAACCTGAGGATAACTAAGAGGCACTTTTATGTCTATGAGCTTGATAATGCAGCCACCCTCCTTCCACGCTGTTGGCACCACCTTACTGAGGTGAAGAGAAGAGACATGTGCTGCTAAAAGGGTTGCAGAGGCTCTAATTCTTCCCTGTTATTCCTCCGATGAGATAACTGACCGAGAGAAGGAAAGGTTGTCCAACGTCACAGGAATTGGTGGGAAAGGAGAATGAGTCCAAGGTGAGTGTTTTCCTGCTGCCAACCACCTCAGTCAGAGTGAGCCGTGGAGGAGAAGGAAGAGGACGCCCGCCTTCTCTAGCTTGCTTACTTCTGTCCTTTTTCCAAGGGAGGGCAGATAGCTCTGCTGAGCATCTCCGACATCTGCCCTCACCTCTGCCTCTCAAAGGTAATCATTGTTTTGCAGCCAAGGTGGAAGGGGAAGTAAATCTTTGACTTCAGATTCCAGGTCATGTGCGAAAATTACATCCTCTCCGAAGACCGCTTTCTATACTTGCACAATGGCCCTCAAACCTTCAACAGTATAACCCCAATATATCAGTTATTTTTATCCAGATACTTTAATAATCTTGAAAATTAGATACCTGCTTCTGAAGGAGCTTAAAATATTTGGTCTCTACAAATGAGCACACGTGGTATAGAAACTACTGTGCAATGTTTTATGCTAATATCCAAAAAGAAATCGATAGCATTTTAGCTTTTAAACCTTCCATGCTTAAAAGCACACTCACACAAAACCTGCAATGACCACCAAAGAAAAATTCTTTGCTTTACATATTTTGATTCAGTTGTCAATGTTATTTCTATAGGATCCAAGAGGACAGAGAACCGGATTGTAATTTTACAATAACATTATACAATCTCAGCAGTTCTTAGAGATGCCACTAAGAACATCACATCACAATGAAAGGAGCAGACAAAGTGAGAAAGCAATATTCTTGAAAAGAGTTCACATGCTTTCAGCTACCATGAATCAAAACACTGGTCAAAAGATTCTTTCCTAACATGATTCTTCATTATCAGAAGCAGGAAAATTTCAGCTCAAAATGCATTTCCGTGTTTAAGGTAGTCTTTAAAAAGTAAACATGCTTAATATTTTTTAGTATAATTGAGCAAAATAATGAGAGATGTGCTGCTTTAATTTTAATGAGGAAAATATTTTTCCTGTAAACTATCAACACAAAGACTATTAATTATTTCATCAGCGATTAAACCATCAAATATAATGGGAATTAAATAATCACCATTTGATAATAAGAGTAATTTCATGTGCCAAAAAGGCTGGCAATTCTATTGGCTTATATTTAGGAAGTGATCCAAAGCATATAAAATATACAATAAAGCTGATTCTACATGGATTCATTTACATTTAAACACACCTAACTATGCCCAAGAAACACTACATTTAACACAAATTACAAGTTAGAAAAACAGCAGTAAAACGATGCTAAATAAATTTATTGAACAAAAATTCAAGCATGCTTATAAAGAAAAGAATTAAAGCAGCGATCAACGACCTACTTCTTTTCCCAGTAAACGTGGCTAACAAAGGAATGACACAAAGGCTGTAGGATCCCACGACCAGCAGTGTCAATAAGGTCACATCATAGTGCCTCTCTGAGCCAACCGGTGGGGTGAGGGTAGAATTGATGAAAAATTTTGAAGAAATATCGGTTTCTGTGCAACTGCGAAATCCTCCTGGTACAGTCATTTAAAAGGATCAGAGCAAGCTCAGGCTGGGAACGCTGCAGCCATGTTCCCTCATGCTTGCTCTTAGTGAGTTAGGGTGGAGGGGAAGCCGGAGCGCGCCAAGGCACTCCAGAAAACAGACCCAGCCAGCCAGCAAATCAAACTAAGACACAGACTCAGCGAGGTGGATGCTTCGTCGGCAACAGGGACGCATCGCCGCTAACAGGCTCTGTGGGTGAACGGTACACGCCTTTGTTAAAAGA
Organism: Cabassous unicinctus; assembly: GCA_029593785.1. Taxonomy (NCBI): domain Eukaryota; kingdom Metazoa; phylum Chordata; class Mammalia; order Cingulata; family Chlamyphoridae; genus Cabassous; species Cabassous unicinctus. The sequence goes on along the minus strand of JAQZBX010055629.1, from coordinate 647 downwards.
CAAAAAGGCATGGACAAAGCATTTTACCACCTCCTCAGGAGGGTCAGACACGGCCGAACCAGCGGCCGAGTCAACATGGCTGTGAGGCTGTCGCGGGAAAACGCCGGGTAACGGACCCCACAGCGCATCTGCTTTGCCTGTCACAAGTGCATCGCTGCCACAGACCCCAGAACGGGCTGGCGATCCCTTTGGCAGTTTGTTTTTAAAATGCATATTGCAAGCAAAAAGCTGCAAGCAAAATGATCCTAAAATAATACACATGTGAAATGTCTTTTCAAATTCATGGAGAATTGTCTGTTCTGTGCAAACCCTTTTGATCTTGTGTCGCAACTTCAAAATTCAAGGGGAGCTGGTGTGGCTCAGTGGTTGAGTGCCTGCTTCCCATGTACGAGGTCCCGGGTTCAATCCCTGGTACCTCCTAAAAAAACAAACAAATGGAAATAAAGCACCCAACTCAGGGGAGCTGGTGTGGCTCAGTGGTTGGGTGCCTGCTTCCCATGTACGAAGTCCTGGGTTCAATCCCCGGTACCTCCTAAAAAAAGAACAAAACAAATCAGGGGAGCTGGTGTAGCTCAGTGGTTGAGTGCTGGCTTCCCATATATGAGGTCCCGGGTTCAATCCTTGGCTCCAGAACCTCAAATATATAT
>JAQZBX010055628.1:0-18374 GCA_029593785.1 Cabassous unicinctus | reverse complement strand
AAATGAAATCATTCAGATTATTCTTTTATCACTTAAGACAAATGCCCTTGAGATCCATCCAAGTGGTTAAGTGCATCAATAGTTCATTCCTTTTTATTGCTGACTATTGTTCCATGGTACAGAAATTAATTTAATTTAATCATTCACCTATTTTAGAACATTTATATTGTTGCCACTTTTGGGCACTTATAAATGCAGCTGTTATGAACATTTGTATACATGTTTTGTTGTGGAAATAAGTTTTCATGTCTCTGAGATAAATGCCTAGAAATGCAAATGCTGGATTGTATGTTAAATGTATGTTTTCTTAAGTAACTGCCACATTATTTTTCAGAATGATTGAACCATTTTACATTCCTACCAGTAATGTATGTGAGATTTAATTTCTCTGCATCCTCTTCAATATTTGTTATTGTCTATACTTTTAAAATTTTATATCTCCTAATAAGTCAATGGGCTTAATTTGTATTTCCTTAATGACCAGTGATGTTGAATATTTTTTCTTGTGCTTACTTGCCATCAATAAATCCTCTTCAGTGCAATGTCTCTTTATGTGTTTTGTCCATTTCTAATTAGATTTTTTTCTATTGAGTTGTGAGGATTCTTTATATATAAATTATGAAATCATTTATCAGGTATATGGCTTGCAAGTATATTCTCTAAGGCTTTACCTTGTCTTTTCATCCTTTTAACAGGGACTTTTACAGAGCAAAAGTTTTCAATTTTGATGAAGTAAAATCTGCTTTTTTTCTTTTCTGGATCATGCTTTCATTATCATGTTTATGAACCCCTCACAAAACCCGAGTCCCAAAGACTTTTTCCAGTGCTTCATTCTAAATGTTTTTTTTCTAATACCTAATAATATATACAAACTCTATGACATTACTTTTCTCTTATGCTTCTAAATTTTTTTTTTTTTAGTTTTACATTTTACTTTAAGGTTTATGATTCTTTTTTTCATAATTTTGGTATAAGGTGTGAGATTTACATTAAGATATAATGTAAAACTGAAGAAAGGTAAAACTGAAATAAAAGTCCACAATGTAACTCAAATGGAAATCCAAATAGTACTAAGTACAACAAAGAGTTAAAAGTGCATTGATGTGCTTTTGCACCTCTACAACCTAAGTTCTAAATTAACATAAAGATTTACTGATATGCATTAACTGGCAAACTCTTGTGACCCTAAAACTGGGGCTCAATTTACAATTAAGAGGGTTCCATTAAATTTAGACCATGTGTCCCTAGAGTTTTAGGGAATAACTAAACAAAATTAGAGTACAAAGTTATGACTCGCTAAAAGTATCAGAACTAGTGCTTGCCAAAATGTACCATGTTCATAGCATCATTGCCCTAAACTATCCCCTAATGGTCCTGGACACTATGACTCAATGTGTAAGAAATTGAAATTGTCTTTAGCACTGACAAATTGGTTTGACAAAATATGGCCCAATAGACTAACTTCCTCTACCCTTTTCCACTTAAATTAATTAAGACAGCCCAATGTAAATCAAAACAGGGCCTTTAAGGTTTGAAACTATACCTATTGAAAGATGGAATAATTATCCCCTTCTTTCACTGCTTCTCCATTTAAAAGTCTAATTTGACCTGTTCTTAATCTTGAAAAGAATGACTGGTGCTTCATGGTGGATCACCATAATGTTAATACTGTGTTTCCATCCACTAAGTCTCTTGTATACAAAATATTGAAATTTCTGACACCATCCAATCAACAAGCAGTAAATATTTTTCTATTTAATATTGGTTAATATGTTTTGTTCAGTGCCTATTTCAATAGCCTGTCAGTCACAGTTTGTTTTCATCTGTGAAGGAACTCAATATACTTTTGCATGCAAGGTCTTAGAATCCACATTTGTCCTGTGTCATAGGTATGAGATTACATTGAAAACATCCTCCTCCAAAGAGAGTCATTTCAAACAATCATTCTGGTCTAAGTAGGGAGTCCCCAAGACCAAACTCAGTTTTAATGATTTAGTAGAAGTATTCACAGAACCTGAAAAGCTATACTATGAACACTAATGGTTTGTTACACTGATGGGATGCAGATTAAAATGTATCTAGAAGACACCTGGCACAAGCTTCCAGTTGTCTTCTATAGGGAATTTGTATGGACAACACTTAAGTCTCCCTGCAATGATGTGTGACAATACATGAGAAGTGTTGCCAACCAGGGAAGCTCACTTGGTTCATGGTGTGCAGGGTTTTTAATGGGTATTACTTATATAGGAATTGTGTACCCACATGACAGATGGTAGCTGCTCAGTCTCCAGTTCCCCTCAAGTCAAAATGACAGAGTGTGTCCAAAGCCCCAGGCATAAAGAAACAGGTATTAACAAAAAATCACGTTATTAGTATAAAGTCTGTGGCATCTCCCAAGGCTCGAGCATACAAAAATTTTTGTAGTATGCAGAATATTCATAAGGCTCAGATGTTATCTCCCAGGAGCTCAATGTCCAGAAATTACATTAGAATGTTCATGGTTTGAATATCCAAGGCCTCCTGAGTTAAACCTTTACTACACAAGGACATATGAATAGCGATAAAATAGTTTATAAATGGCCCTTGTCCCACACATAATGCAAGGCACCTCAGTTTAAGTCCTGAACACTATTTGGCCATACAAGAGTTGCCCCATCACAGATACTGTGAAGAAAAACTGACCATCTCACCACTCACAATTTAAAAACAAGCCCAATATGTTTTATCTTTTTTAGTTTCTAGAGAAAGCATATTATTCATTTTTGAATAGTACTTAAGTCTATGTATGACCTTTCTTGCAAATTGGTGCACTTTGAAAGGGGCTCTCTCAAAGATCACTAGAATCTGTCAAAATTGCAAAAAAATAGGAAATCCCTTTCATGCCCTCGAAAGTCTACCTCACTGTACAGGCTTTGCCAACATCTTCTCATGCCTCCTACAGACTCTGGACCACCTATGATGGCCATAACTTGCCCATGAGCTTCTGATACAAGAAACAGTCCTCAGGGGACCTATGCTACTTGCCATTGGAGTGGCAATTGCTGGAGACATTATGGACTCTCCTGGAAATAGAGACTTTCACAGACCCTGAGCCAATGGACTTTGTATCCAGATTTCCATTATGCCTTTTGTCATGGAATGAGCCCCCTACAAGCTCAACACTGTCACTAAAGCTTCCTTGCTATACTTGGTGCCAAACCTCTGTTCTTTGGCACTTTCTATCAGCAATAGAAGTTGCCTCTTCTTTCCTCAGTTTCTTGAAAGATGCCATAGTGCTGAAGGAAGTCACCACTTTTGCAGACCCTTTGGCTACTTGGAAAGCACCTTGGGATCAGCTGAGTGAAGAGTCAAGGGAATTCACACATTTTATAGATGGCATCAACAACATCACACTTTATAGATATCACTGAAGAACTATTGATTATATCCCTTAACTGAGATGTCACAGACAAAATCAACACAATTGGACAACTAAGTTCTCTTAGTACTGGATTTCTTAGTCAACAATATGCACCATCAGCACATTTTTACAGACTCTTGGGCCACTGTCAATGGTCTGGATATCTGGTCTGGCCAAATTCAGCAAGAACACTTTGTTACCCAATGTTGTCCCTGAATAGATGAAAGACTCTCCAATAATTTGCCTCATAGATACCCAACATATAAAGCAAAAACATATGTCTCTACACAAACTAAAGCCACAAAACAAGGTCTCATCAAGCCATTCATTATTCAAATTGTAGTTCCAGACATTATTAAGTGACCAAGGCAGTCAATTCACTTTCAGAATACACAATTCCAGGTTCTTGGAGAAGGCTTTCTACAGAATATTCACTTAAGTTTGCAGGTCTCAGAGAGCACCATAAAGGCTTACTTCAGTTCAAATTCAATTAAATTAAACATGGTATATTTTATTCATCAAACACCAGTGAAAGATTGTAAGAAAGTGTCTGACTCCATTTTTTGACTGCAAACATATTTTAAACCTCACTCTTTATCTTCCCCTTCTTCCCTACTTTTGGGCAGGCTTATAAGAAATCCTGGCTGCCCTCCCCTTTTATGACAGTGGAAGATTCAAATTAAGAATACCCTGACTTTGGGCAGGGTCCCTCATCTCAGCCTCAACCCCTAACCATGATGAAAACCCCAAGCCTTTCCTTGCTCTTTCAATTCATTATTGGACTTCTTTGGGAGCCTGCATTGCTTTCCATAGATAAATTCATTATGTGATTAATAAACTTTTGCATACCCTCCAGGTGTATAAACAGCATCATCAATTTCATTGCCCAAACCACATTTTGTGCAGTGGTCCATCTTGTTTTAAGGTATAACCACAACAGTGGGTGTAAAAGAGTGATATTGGGTGTTGCAGAATGGGTTGCAATGTGTGCATGTTTAATTGCACAATGAGTATGCCAAGCAGGAGAGATAATTGGCACAGAAAAAGTGTGCAAAAAGTTGGATGTGTTTGGAACAGAGGTGGTGTGCAAGGCATGTTTGTTAAACAAATGTTCATGGAGTAATAGCTGAATTGTGCAGGGTGGTGGAAAGAGTATGGCATAGCATTTTTGGGCAATGTGTATAAGGTCAGAGATTAACTACAATGATGGGAAGTTTAATGGCTTTCAAAGCCTTTGCAAAGCGTATAAATTGACACAGTGTGTGTGCATGATTGATAGGTGAATAAGCAGTCATATTTGAATAATACAGAGTTGGTGTGTAAGGATTTTTAAATCACAAACAGTGGCTTTGCAAGATGTGATATTTAAATGGCACAGTATGGGTGCAACTTTCATTCATTGTACAAAATTGATGCCATACCTCTCCACTCCCTGCATACCCACTATATGCCATACAACTATGACTTCATTCATACTCCATCGGCAATTCAACACCCACAGCATGCCTTTCCATTCTACACCACCCAACATTCACCTTTGCACTCTTCATTAAAACATCAAACCTTGCATATCCTCCATTTGCTATTTGACCATAATTTCTTGCAAACCCACTATGTTCTATTCAGCTTACAATGGCATATACCCATTATGCTCCATCCAACTTTTTTTTCAGACAGTCTTCTCTGTGCTATTAAACTTAACCTATTGCATTGCAATGCTTTTTACGTCCATCTTCTGTCTGCACAGCCATGCTGTTTCATTCTACAATCACCTCAAGTATTGGCACCTTTTGCATGTCAAGGTCAACTTGAACACACATTCTGCATCATTCAATTATGACTTCTTGCACACCCAGCAGATCTATTTGCCTATCAAATCTGAATGTCCATTTTGTTGTTCAAGTTATACAACTTAAGCACTCTTTGTGAAATGTTAAAATTCCAGTAATTATTCACTATCACCTTGATATTAACCTATAATCATTATACAACCTGGTTGTAGCATTCATTTATACTGCCTGAACACCCATTCTGCTCCACTGAATTATAATCCCTCTCATATTCATTGTTTGTGGTTCAACAACCACTAATTAGTTACCTATTAAGAACAACCCACTATTCACACTTACACCACTGTTCTCTGCCATTCAATAATCCCTCCTTAAAATTAACCATAACTTTTGTGGTACAACCTTTGTGTACTAATCAAAATAATTTTCTTGCACATTCTCTACAAACCATCCAACTTAAAATCACTGCACTCCATCTTTATGCTATGCACCTTACACACAATGCACAGGTAGGATATTTCATGCACTAATCCATGCACATTCACTCTGTGCTATTCAATCATCACTCCTTGCAACCCACTTTTCAGTGTAAGATCTTTACACTCCAAGTGTTCTCCCTGGTAAATCAATTTGACAAAACACCTGCTTATATTATTTAATTTACACACTGTACACAGCAAAGATATGCTATGTCTTCTATTCCTTGAACATGCACACCTGCTATGTGTTATTTCACAAATACTCTGAACACACCCGTTCTATAATATTCCTTTATCACTCCTTGCACACACAATTGTGCTATTATGCTTCTACTTCTTGCATAACCATTTTACAACAGAGAAATACATGATTTGGAAGCCCACTCTGTGACATTCCATTTCTCTCCTTGAAATCCACTGTATGCTATTCAACTCTATGTTACTCAATTACACCTTCTTGCATTACTTGGGTGGTTCCATAATTCTTCTCATTACACACCCACCCTAATCCACTCAACTATTTCTTCTTGCACAGTTACTGCAAGAAACTAAACAGCACCTGCTTGAAAATCAATTCTGAATCATCTAAGTATGACCCCTTGAAATCCAGATGTTCATTTCACCTATCATTCTTAGAAACCAACTGTGTGATACTCAATTTATGTTTTGCACACACATCTCAACCTATTAAATTTCCAATTTTTTCATGCTTTCTGAGCTGGTCAATTTTTACCCATTGCACAACCAGAGTGTTCCATGGATTTTCACTCTTAACAGTCACTCTGTCACATTTTATCACTTTCAGCATATTTTGTGTGCAATTCAAAATCACTTCTTGAATCAAATCATTAGTTGACCTACAGGAGCAGGCTCTAGGCTGTCTTAAGTTCAGATCCAGAAACACATAAAAGAACTTGAAGGCTGAGAGAGCTGCTGCCACTGTGGTTTCCAGATTCCACATCATTTGCTATACTTCTAAAGCTACCACATCAGGAAACTGCTTCCACCTCCATAGACTTCAGAGAAACTCATTAAGCACATCTGCCATGGTATTAATTGGACATAAGGTCTCCTTACAGGCCATTGCCATCTCATATTGCTCAAGTCTTCCTTATGCCATGTGGGGAAAACAGTCCCATGGATGCTAGAAAATTGGTGGAATCCTAGCTACAAGAGATTCTGTGAAATACAGTTTTTAGCTTTTCAGTCTCTGTAATACTAAGAATCATGTTTACAAGGAGCTTGGCATGGATATGGAGTGAGTCAACATGAAATATATGCCTCACCTTATGAATATAAGATAATTAGCGGGTTTTATTGAGTTTCAATTACTCCTCTTACTCCCCAACATATTCAGGGAAATGCTCTAACTGTATGTGATGAAGTACATGAATAACAATCATCATTATTATTATGAGTATATTAAATTTCTCAATATATCTTTTTCCTTTTCCAAGTTGAGGGTTATCAGTACAAATAGTAAATCATTTCTGAGTCCCTTTCCTCTAAGGAACATGTATTAGTCTGCCAAAAGGGTGATGATGCAAAGTAACAGAAATCTGTTGGCTTTAATAAAAGGTGTTTGGGGTAAAAGCTTACAGGTACAAGGCCCTAAAAAGTGCAGCTGAAGTTTGCATTCTCACCAAAGTCAGTTGCCACATGTTGAAGCAAGATGGTCACTGATCTCTTCCTTGTCTTTCCTTTCCCTCTGGGCTTCTAGTTCTCTCTCGCCTGGTTAGGGCTCATCTCACAGGGCTTCCCCTCTCCCTTGGCTCAGGGCTCACGTCTTTCTGGGCTTTCGATATCAGCTGCAAACTATCAGGCAAATGGATCATCTTTCTCTGGGGCCCTAGAAATAAAAAATGACAAAGTTCTCTCCTTTTCTGTATTTCTTCTTGAGTGTCTGTTTACATCAGCCCACCAAGGGAGTGGGGACTTAACCTAAGTCACACCCTACTGATGTGGTCAAATTAAAATTCCTAAATTGATTTTATCAAGTAAACTTAAATTCTTTGAATTTAATACTATCAAAGTTATCATATCCAGAGGAACAGATTAGTTTTTAAACATAATCTTTCTCTTTTTGGAATTCATCCATCCTCTGAATCCCAAAAAGACATTACAATATTGCAGAAAACCTTAAATCTTTTCAGAAGCAATGCTAAATACAAAATCACATCATAATCAGTTATAGTAATACAGTTTGTCTTGGGGCAAAGTTCCTTCCTGCTGTATACCTGTGAAACATACAAAACAATTATGTGGTTCAAACATACAGGAGGACAGATATAGGATGAAATTTGCATTACTACAAGGAGAATTTGGGAGGGAAGTATGCATCACAGGTCTCCAACTGTTACAGAAACATGCAGGGGATGTTTCTAAAGTCTGAGAGACATTCTTAGATTATGGTTTCTTCTTCTCCTTGGGGCCCCATGGAGGCCCACCCTTTCCATAGGCTTGCCCAACAGCCATTTTCTTCATTCCACCCTAATCAAGAATCTGGGTGGTGACCAAGTTCCAGACGACCTCACCTTCCAAGAACATTGAGGTGATGGTCACATTTTCCCCAGTCTCTGGGGTATAGTATCAAACTCTTAGTACAGTGAGGTAGCAACAACATTCTCCTTAATCTCTGGTATACAGGTCCAATGTCAGAACAGTGAGGTGTCAGCCTGGCCTCCTCTAATCTGTGGGGAATAGGCCCACCCCCTTCAGAGAAGTGGTTTGGGGACTTCACAGTCCCCAACCTGTGGGGAACAGGCCCAACCCTCTCAGAACAATGGGATTGTGACCTAACTCTCCCCAACCAATAGAAACAGGCCCACCACCTTCAGAGAAATGAGTTGGTGACCTAACTTTCCCCAATCCCAGGGAAATGTGCTCTACTCTCTTTATAGCTTTGGGTGGCAAAATTCTCCCTGAACAATGGGCTTGAACATCTACACTCTTCAAGTGCTGGGACAAACTCACCTTCTCTGTACACATGCATGGGTTCCCTCTCTTGGCACAACAAGGTGTCTTAATTCCAGAACTCAGCTTTCCTCTTAAATCCTTTTTCCCTTCCATCTCTTCCTTCACTGTATCTTTTAGTACAGGCTGACAGTGCATTTGTTCATACAGATATTGGAAAAAGCTTGTTTGTTTAGCATTGCAGGGAACAGGGGTCCAAGTTACCAGACAGTAATACTTTCCACAAGTCTTTCCAGGATAACTGCATTTTCAATCCTTTTTACAAATTCCAACTTTAGTTAATTCCTCCAATGTGGCATTATTGGTTGGGGGCTTAATTTCCAGAGGCTTGGAACTTCCAAAATCAGCCTCTTGTTTCACTGTGCCCCACAAATTAGCTCTTAGCTTATCACTTTCAACTAGCATTTTGGTATAAATTTTCTACAAAATACAGTATCCAAAATAATATATTTTCCTGTGAAAAGCCTTTAAACACATAGAATGGCTTTATATGATAAAATATTATTCTTCCATTAAAAGTAGTATTAAGATTTTAGTTCATTGTTGACTATTGTAAACATGTATTTTTCACAAAACTTTGAACACTTGAAGGATCTGCTCACAAATCCTCACACATTGTTATAATTTCTGCCTGAAAATTTATTGACTTCCATCCCAATGGGGTTGTAGGCATCCACAGACCCTCTGCCATTCCATACATGACAACCCAGGTGTTTCATATTACCATTTCTCTTGCTAATATACTCCATTTTCAGTGGTTTCCTTTTTCAAGTTTATGCAAAGAGCCTCATGGGTTTCTTCCATGCTAGGTAAAGCTAAGAGAAATAATCAGGGGGTAGAAAGTCTACACTTATCTATTTTATATAATAATAACTTTTTCAATCCATTGTGCCAGACAGCTAATTTTCCACAGACATATGGATTTACTCCATTGAAATTCCCCCATGCTCGCTCTAAAGCTCTTGAGTTCTTATGCCGAGGTTGGTTTGGTCACCATCCTGGCTCCGATATCATCTACTCCCAATGAAATTTCTCATCCAAATCACTCAATATTCAGTGTCCTAGATGTTTACTTCAATTCCACTCCTAATACTAGCTTAGGCTTTATCACATTGAGAAAGTGATGTGAAATGACTAAATGAGGCCCAAATTAGTTAATGCAAGTAATACCTTATAAACCAAATTACAGGTGTTGAAGAAAGAGTATGTCCATTAAAAAGTCATAAAATTTATCACAAAAAATGAGGGTAGTGTTCTAGTTTCAAAAGTGAAGGAGAGATTTAACAATCAAATGTACTGAATTAACACCAGGAATGAAGAGAAGATCTCCAAATTTTCTAGTTGGGAAGAGAGGTTATATATAAAGGACCAGGATTTAAAATGGCCTCTCATTTCTTAACAACAAATCTGTATGCCAAAAAACAATGAAAGCATGCACTCCCAGCAGTATGAAATGTCATAGAATATCCATAAATGTATAAATAATCCCATATAAATTGCATCAAACATATTTATATGTATTATTTCATACAAAAATAAGTGTGATCCCTATGTTTTATTGCCCAAAAGGAATAGTGAGAGGAAGGGAACACATTATGTATATGGCGAAATAGGACTTTCCAGGGTCCAAATTCTGCTTCCAGAGTTGACATGTTTTGGGGTCGAAAATTGGTGCAGGAAACCAGATCATGCAACATGGGGAAGTTCAGTGAAATTGTTCCATTAAGACAAGATCTTCAAAGGAGCCACCACATAAATGAAATCATGTGCTAAATAAATTCACCTCCCAGTTTATCTCTCCTGGTGAATTCAGCTGGGAAAAGTGTTATCTTTAATAATGGCCTTCCCTCTCACATAATCCTGCAATCACACATGTAGGTATATACTCAAAAGAATTGAAAGCAGGAACTTGAACAGATATTTGCACACTGACATTCATGACAGCATTATTCACAAATGCCAAAAGATGTAAGCAACCCACATGTCCATTAACCAATGAATGGATAAGAAAAACATGGTATATACACACAAAGGAATTTTATTCAGCCATTAAAAAGAATGAAGCTCTGATAAATGTGACAACTTGGATAAACCTTGAAGGCCTCATGTTGAGTATAATAAGCCAAATACAAAAGGACAAATATTGTTTGAAATAATTACTTTTATAGGTTCTAAAATCAAAAGCCAAATAAAGTAATGATAAATCTATGCATTTGGAAATACAACACATAAAGATATAATTTGTAACATGTACAAATAAAGGTGGGAGTTGGAGAATAAGATCAGTGTATGTGAATGTTATTGAAATTTGTTTGGTATCAAATCAACATGATTGCTATAGATTTATGGTGCTAAGTTTTGGCCCCAGGGTAACCACAAAAAATACATGAAAAATATATTCAAATGCAAATATTTTTGCTGTCCTGATTTTGTGATAATCAAGGTAGGCTAAACATTCACTATATTAGAAACCATGCATGTGTCCCCAGACCTAGTTTTTCTGTCTAGGTCTGGTTTTTAGAATGCTAGTGATAAACTAAGCCTGATTTATTATATGACCATCCTGTATGGGAAAAGACTGTAATTCTAGATATCTTTGGTCAACCTTAAGAGATACAGCAGGGGGAGAGATGTCGCTCAAATTGTTGGGTGTCCATCTCCCATATGGAGGGACATGTGCTTTATCCCCAGGACCTTCTGGTAAAAATTTAAAAAAATATACAGAAGGTGTGGGCCACCAGGCTCCATAAGCAGGTGCTCTGCAAGGCCCTATGACTGGGTAAGCCCCTCAGGACCTGTGCATGAGTGTGCCACCAGGCCCTGCAAGTGTGTGCACCATCAGGCCCCATGTATGGGTGCACTGCCAGGACCCAAAAGTGGGTAAGCCATAAGGCCCCATGCGTGGATGCACCACCAGACTCCATGTGCATGTGCACCATCAGGCCCCATGTGTGGGTGAGCCCTCCAGGCCCCATGCACAGGTGCTCCACCAGGCCCTGAAAGCTGGTGTGCTGCCAGGCCCCAAGAATGGGTGTGTCATCAGGCCCCATGTGCAGGTGTGCTGCCAGATCCCACAAATGGGTGAGCTCCCAAGGCCTCTTGTGTGGATTCATTGCCAGGCCCTGTGAGTGGGTTCATTGCCAGGCCCTGTGCATGAGGTGCCACCAGGCCCTGTAAGCAGGTCACTACCAGGCCCCATGTGTGGGTGAGCCCCCAGGTCCCACACATGGGTACCCTGCCAGGACCTGCAAGCCATGCAACAAGTTGATGACATAACAAGAGTGACACAAGGGAGAGCAAGATGAGACTTGCTGAAAAACGAGGAGCCAACGTGGTACAGGTGGTAGGATACCTCTCTCCCACAACAGAGGTTCCAAGGATTGAATCTCAGTGAAGACAATAGGAGAAGGATGAGAAGAGAGGGCAGGAAAGGGACACAGAGAGTTGCCCAGCAAATGGACCAAAAATACAGCAAAAATGGAGGGGGTAAAAATGGATAAAATTAAATAAATAAATAAATCCTTAAAAAATTGTATAAGGGAATAAGATATGGACTATAGTTAGTAGTAATACTTTGATGATACTCTTTCATAATTTGTTAACAAATGTTTCACAACAATGCAAATTATTTGTGGTGAGGTGATGTGTGGGAGCCCAGTATGTTGTTATGCATGTTTGTTTTGTGGGTGCACAATGTTTATTGAACACTTACAGTTTGTGTATGTTCATGTATGAGTGATATACTCCAATAAATTGTTTCAAAAACTCAAAAAATTATATTCAGAAAGAAATGAGGAGGTACTCAAAATGGTACAATACAAAAAATGAAATAAATATGAAATAAGCTATTAATGGATGAATTGAAGGTCATAAAAGGTATAAGACTTACAAAGACAAAGCAGCAAAATGCAGAAATGACTGTAAATATAAATAGATTAAACTCTCCAGTCAAAATACAGAGATTGACAGAATGGATGAAAAGTCATGTCCCAACTATATGCTATTTATATGTGACTCACCTTAAATTCAAAGACACAAGTAGGTTAAAAGTGAAAGGATGGAAAAATATATACCATTCAAATAGGAACAAAAAGAGCTGACATAGGTATACTAATACATAATATAGATGTTAAAAATTCTTTTGAGGCACAAAGAAGGACACTATATACTGAAAAAATGTCCAATTTTAAAAAAGACAAAAATTATAAATATGTATGCATGAAATGACAGAGCCCAAAATATATGAAACATATATTGACAGATTTGAATGGAGAAATATATAGTTCTTCATAAATAGTAGGATACTTCAATACATTAAATAATGGAGCAGATATATAAACAGAAAGTCAATAAGGAAATAGAAAACTTGAACAATACTCTTAACCATGGAGACCTAACAAAGATAGATAGATGATAAATAGATTGATATAGATAGATAGATGATGATGATAGATAGATAAATGATAGATAGATAGATAGATAGATAGATAGATAGATAGATAGAACCCTTCAATAAACAGCAGCAGAATACACATTCTTTTCTCCTGCACATAGATCATTCTCCAGGATAGACCATATGTTAGGTCAAAAAGCAAAACTCAATAGATTTAAAACCTTGAAATCATGCAATGTATCTTCCTTAACCAAAATAGAATGAAGCAGCCAAATTTCAATAACAGGGAGTAGTGGAAAATTTACAAATAAGTAGAAATTAAACAATGCACATTTAATCACAGTGAAATTAGGAAATATCTTTCAGTGAGTGAAAAGTAAGACAAAACATACTCAACCATATAGGATGCTGTAAAGACTATTTCTGAGAGGGAAATATATACCTCTAAATGCTTACAGTAAAAAAGAAAAAAAATCTGAAATTAAAGATCTAACCTTACACCTGGAGGATTTAGGAAAAGAAAAGAAAACTAAACCTAAACTAGGCATAAGGATGAAAATAAACAATCAAGCAGAGGTAAATCCAGTAGAGGAAAAACCCAATAAAGACAATCAACTATACCTAAAATTGGTTCTTTGAATAGACTGATGAAGAAAAGAAAATCAACAAATGGTGGACTACAACAGCAACACACAAAAATCAGTAGCATTTCCATACAGGAAAAATGAACAGTATGTAGAGGAAATCAAGGAAAAAAGCCATTTACAGTACCAAGTAATAGAATCAAATAGCTATGAATAAAATCTAACCAAGAATGTAAGGAAAGACATTGTGAAAAGAAATCAAAGGAGACCTAAATTAATGGAAGGTAACTCCATGTTCATGGACTGGAAGGCTAAATATTAAGATGTCAATTCTATACAACATGATTTACAGATTGAGTGAAATCTCAATAAAAATTTGAGAAACCTTCTTCACAGAAATAGAAAAGCCAATCATAAACTGTATATGGAATGATAGGGGCCTCAAATAAAAAGTCATCTTGAGAAAGAAAAGATGAACTCAGAAGATCACACTTCTTCATATGAAAACTAGTTAGAAAGCCACAGTAATCAAAACTATATGGTAGTAGCACAAGGAGAGACATATAGACCACTGGAATCTAATTGAGAATTCAGAGGTAATCTAATTCCTTTAACAGGGAAGCAGCCAAATCCACTCACTAGGAAAGAATAGACTTTTCAACAAATGGTGCTGTGAAAATTGGATGTCCATATTCAAAAGAATGAAGGAGGATCCTCACCTCAGACCATATACAAAAACCAACTCAAAATGAATCAAAGACCAAAATATAAGAACCAAGGCTATAAGACTCAAGAGAAAATATTGTGAAGAAGCTTCAAGACATTGTGTTAGGCAATGGTTTTCTTGATCTTTACACCTGAAGCACAAGCATGAAATTTTTTTTTTAATTATGCATCAAAGGACTATCTTGAAAGTAAAAAGACAACCTACAAATAGGGGACAAATTGGAGCACTGCCTATCTGATAAGCATTTACTATCCAGAATATTTAAGGAAATGTACAGCTGAACAACAAAACCAACTAACAAATGGGCAAAAGACTTGAGGAGACATTTCTCCAAAAATCAATATACAAATGGCCAAAAAACACATGAAAAGATGATCAACATAATTAGCCATCAGGGAAATGTAAATCAAAACCACACTGAGATATAATTGCACACAAATTGGAATAGCTACAGTTATTTTTTTTAAAGGTCAAATTACAAGTGCACGATGTAGAGTAATAAGAACACTTATTCTTTGTTTGGTAGGAATATAAAATGATACAGCCATGATGAAAGATATTAGCAGTTTCTCAGAAAATTAAGTGTAGAATTCCCATATAACCTTTCAAAAAGAATTGAAAGAAGGGACTAAATCATATATTTTCACACTGATGCTTATAGGAGTATTTTTCACAATTGTCAAAAGACGGAACTAACCCATAAGTTCATCAACCAATGAATGAATAATCAAAATATGGTTCAAATATACAAGGGAAGATAATTTAGTCATAAAAATGAATGTAGTTCTTGTAGATGTGACAACATGTAGAAGTCTTGAAGACATCATGTTGAATGATATAAGAAAGACAGAACAGGAGAAATATTACATGATCTCATTGATGAGAAATAATTAGAATGAGCCAATTCAGAGAACCAAACTAGAATGTAGACTCCCAGAGGTCAGGATGGGAATAGGGAATGGGGAGTTAATGCTTAATCTGTACACATTTTTTAATTGGGGAGACAGAAGATTTTGGTAATAAATTGTGGCAATGAAAGCACAACATTGTGAAAGTAAGAGCACTGAATTATGTATTTGAATGTGTTTAATAGGGGAAATTTTAGGTCATATATGTGTTACTAGTATAAAAAATTAAAATTATACATAGGATTGTACAACAGAAGCAGGGAACCCTAATGGAAATCATGGACTATAGTTATGTACTGTGTTATAGTACAATTATAATATTATTCTTTCACCAATAAAGGTACCACACTAATGCAATGTGTTAAAAATGAGGAGAAGTATATGAGAACTCTACTTACTGCATAATTTTTTTGTAAACCTAAAACTTTTCTTAAAAATAAAGTGCCCTGCTCTGGAGATACCCAAGTCCTATATCAGGGCAGATAGCTCCAGAGTTTGGTGCCTTATCAGTGGGCCCTACTTTGGAATCTGTGCTCCTGAGAGTGACAGAGTTGGACTCAAATATGTTTTCCCTGCACATGGTCCATCTGTCCCTTCTATTCAAACCTATATGTGGAGCTGGAGTTTTTAGGTGTACTTCCAGAGACTGGACTCCTGGGGCTGTTCATGTGCCAGCTAGGCCCAGAATCTCGGTGGAGCTGCAACTCCTACACTGCTGCTCAATGGATTCACTCAGGACACCTGGTCGGGAGATGATGATGGACAACATCCATCCCATAGAATGGAGAGAGTCTACAGCTGAAGGCAGGATAATCCCATATATCTTATCCATGGGATACAAGTCCCCTCTCACTTGGAGGTGGAGTAGACATCACCATTCCAGACTCCTCAGGATTGGGGGAAGAGCTATGGACTAGAGTGGACTTACAGGTATTCTGTTATAGACATATTGTGGTTCAAGCAATGGAAGAAATTACAACATTAATGCGGAGCCAGTGGCCACTGGATTCTTTGGGGCCAGGGAGAGGGTAAAGCAGTTGTAATACAGGGGCTTTGGGGACTTGGGAATTGTCCTAAGTGACATTGCAATGACAGATATTGACCATTTTATATCATCACATAACATGCAGAACTGTGTGGGAGAGAGTGTGGTCTATGAGGTGAACAATGGTCCATGCTTAGTGGCAAAGCCCCAGGATGTGTATATCCATTGCAGGTGATGTGCCACACTAATGAAGGATGTTTATGTTGGAGGTTGTCAGGTTGTCGGAGGTGTGGGAGGTTGGGCATATGGGAATCCCTATAATTTTTGTGTAACATTTATGTAATCTAAGTATCTTTAAAAATACATTAAAAAATTATTATTAAAAATAAATAAATAAAGTGCCCTGTCTCTATGCCATGCATCATATACATGTTGTACAACCAAGCATTTTCATCTAACTTTGTTCTTTGCACTCCTTACAAGATTCGTTCAACAATCACCTTTTGCACACTAACTGTGGCTATTCAACTTAAACTCCTTACAAACCTGCTGCACTTTAGTTATGTTCATTTGGATAACTTTATATAAAAATTACATTTGAGATCCCTATGTGAATGTAAATGTGCCCACTTGTGGAAATTGCCACATGAAGAAGATTCCATAATCCTCATCTTGGGACAAGTACCAGCCTAGATAAGCCAGAGACTTCCAGAAAGGGCACCCAGGACTGGGACTTGGCCACAATACCATGTGGGAAACTGTCTCCCAAAGTGCATCTAGAAAAAATTACAGTGTCTCCATCTGGAGGCAGAAATCAGACCTGGCCTGCAAGAGATGTTCAGGGAGGGCACCCTGGGACTGGTAGCAATCCCACTTGGTGGCTAATTATTGTAAGCATCTACAAAAAATTTTCCTCATTCCCTCACTGGAGGCTGTGACTGACATGGGCCAGGACTGACCTGGGCAGGGACTAGCCTGGGCTAAGAATGAGTCCAGGATGTGCACTCCTAGCCAAGGTCTGTCACAGGTAGGGCTAGATCTCCAAATGTGAAACTTGAAAATTTTTCTAAGTATCCCACAGGTACGGGAGATCTGCCCAGGTTAGCCAGTGAGCCCAGAAGGGAATTTCTGAGTCCCCATCATGGCCCCCCCTTGGGCCTGGTTATTGGATGTTCTTCCCAAAGATCTTTTTGTGTCTCTTTCCATATGAGGTGACCAGTGTTGTTCAATGGCCTGCATGGGTTCCTGTCATTGGGAGCATATCCCACAAAGCTTTTGAAAGTTTCTCTCCAGAGGCAGAGACAGACCCCAACTAGACAGGAAGGAGTATAACCCTGGCCACTTGTATGTAGCCCTGGGTTGGGTATAATTTCAGTTAAGGCCTGGAACTGCCCAAAATGAACAGGGAGGTCTGAGAGAGTTATTTACCATGAACTCTTCTCCCTTCAGTTCCATTCCCTCCCCTATTTTCCCCTGTTCTTGTTCCACCTACTTTCTCCTGATTTACCTTTAATTTTCCTTTCCAAGCTCCCCTCTCTGATTCTTTTCTTCTTCCTTCCCTCAGCTCACCTCCTCTGTTTTCTCCTCCTCTCTCACTTCCCCTTCACCCTCCTTCACTTCAACTCCGTAGTTTCTTCCCCTACTCTCCTCTCCTCATTGTACCTCCCTTCCCCTCCTCAGTTCCCTTCCCTCCCCAGGTTGCCCTCCCTTCTCTCCTGAGTCAGGTCACCTCATTTCCCGTCATCTCCCCTTGCCTGAAGCACCTCAGTTCAGCTCCCTCCTCCCAGTCCTTGGATTGATATGTATCCTGTGACCGCACCACTGCTCACTCCTCACCTCTTGTCCTCCACACTCCCTTGGCCTCACCCTACCAGCCCCCAGTTTCCTGCTCCTGGGGCCTGCACCTCATTTCTGCCAGACCTGTAATTGCCTCTCCCCTAAATCCTGCCTTCCTAGGCTTTGGGTGGATATTCACACCACTCTGAATCTGTTTCCTCAACAGATCTTAGTTCCTCTAATTTCTTCTTCTCACCACACCAGCTCTCTCCCTCCATACCATAGGGTGACACTACAAATACCTTCAACCCTATTTGCCATATTTCTCAGAGGGTCAAGAACATGGTATAGCAGGTTCA